>PQXJ01000017.1:0-161331 GCA_004786225.1 Botryotinia narcissicola
ACTTTCCCACTTAGCTAGCTCTTTAGATAGAATACAATTAGACATACAGGACCTACAATACGTGGGTGCTACGTCTTCCGTATCCTTCTCGAACCAACAATAAGCTTTTTATTTATTTATAAATAAGCTTGATTTGTTGATATCACATAATATTTCTCGAAAAATATTGGGGTTTGAAACTGAAATTGAATATAAACATTAATAGCAGTGCTTAAATTATCAATTTTCATACCGGAATTTTGTTTATATTAGATTTGATTAGTCAAATTTTTATTCCGGTATAACCAAGTTCTACTGTACTTATCGAACTCATTTCCGTTTATTCAGCGAATCAAACTAACGAAATCCATTTCAGCAAGCACCTCCCACCGAAACCACACCCCTGGGCTTCTCCCTCAAGATTTTATCTTCTTCAAAATCTTTCCTTACACTGTCCGCTATCTCATCATCGGTCAGGATTTTCCATCCCACAATCGCCATAGCTTTCGCCGTCAAAATAGTGATATCATGAGCTTCTTTGGTAGCGGCAGCTTGTGTGAATTGAGGAGTGTGGTTGAACGCTGTATCGGAGATACCATACCAACCATGGAAGCCGGGACATTCGTATGTTACGTTACCTGAGAAAAGGAAATTGATTAGAAGAGAATCTTTGTTTTAATAAAGAGATTTGTAACTTACCCATATCTGTTGAGCCAGGCGCATTATCAATGTGTTTAAAATCACATGTAACGGGGTATTTGAGACTTTCCATCGCCTGGGCGTACTGGTAGCAGATTGGCTTATTGGGTCGTGTATCCGCGTATGTGTTGATCCTGAGCAAGGTCAATACATGGCTTGAAATGAAAAGCGGGAATTGTAAACATACTCTCTCTTTAAGAGTAGCACTTCTGATGTAATAAACTAATCCTGCACTAGCCGTGATGATGTTTGGTCTTGTACCACCTGATTCAATCACTCCCTGGTATAGGTTAGAATGTATATGGCTGAAGAAATACTTATTATGCTTACATTGATCCTTTCATATGGTTTGATCTGTTGTCTCAATACACTTATAGCATTGTAAGCAAGAACAACAGCATCAAGCGCATTGATACCCTCCCAAGGTGCCATAGCCGCATGAGAGGGCCTGCCCGTGTAATGAATCTTAAACTTGTGGTTTGCCAACGTGGTACTATAAGCGGAGCCAACGAGGCCATGACTAGGGTCTCTGGTGGATGGATGAACCATCATGCAAGCATCAACATCTTTGTACGCTCCAGCGTCGATGAGCTTCAACTTTCCTCCACCTCCTTCTTCGGCTGGTGTTCCCAAAAGTCTGACTCGGCCAGGAATATTATTCTCTTTGATTGCTGCCGCGAGACCAAGAAATGATGCAATTGAAGCAGTAGCAATGAGATTGTGGCCACATGCGTGTCCGATATCGGGCAAAGCATCATATTCCGCGTTGTACACTACAAGACGACCCCCACTACCATACTCAGCTGAGAAAGCTGTTGGTACACCATACGCTCCAGTCGTGACAGAGTAACCTAGCTCTTTTAACATGGACGTAATATTGTCGTGTGCCTTTATTTCATTGAATCCAAGCTCTGGATTTTCGTGGATCTAATAAACCTGTGAGATACGGTGCAATTGTATATGGATAGAAGGCTGCTGCTACCTTTTGATTGATTGCTTTTAACTTCTCATCGTACTGACCGATTGCCTGACTGAAAAAGGTTGCATCATCCATTTTTGATAGTAGTTTTATTTCGTTACTTGGTGGACTGCTTGATTGTTGAATAGATGCGCAGATGGGAAACAAGGGAAAAGCAAATGGTAGCTTAGTAATAAAGTAATGCAAAGTCAATCGGCAATGAGCTCACAAGGAATGAAGGGTTATCTATAAAAGGCAAACAACTTTTTGAAAATGCAACGGTTTTAGTATCGATAGATGTAACCAAGCGAAATGAGTCCCACGGTTCGTTGAATATCATGCTTTTATTCAGACATCAATGCCGCGGGGTAAAATCAAAATTGGCGAGCTCCAATTTTGATTGGTTAGTCGAGACGACCAGCCGCATCTGACCCACTTGACAGGTCTGATTTGATAACAACCAATCAATTCAGCCTTCTTCTCAACCTCACTTCATCAGCTCAACTCAGCCCGCAGTCATCATGGCCTTGATTTTGTCTCGTAAAGGTCCTAGGTATGTGCATAAATGTTCACACAGATGGGGCAATGTTGGAAAGAAACTTCCAACAATTGTTCGAGCACTTGGATTAGACTTGGACCCCACCTAGAACTTTAAGCCAACTTGGATCACAAACTCTACCATTTCACAACCTAGAAGAGGCCTTAGGTCTAGATCAGGTAGGTGTCTTTCATAGTCAAAAGTTCTGATCTAATCAAGTATAGGGTGTATGACTTGTAGACGTGCCAGAGTGCGATGTGACGAAAAACATCCGATATGTGAAAGGTGCAATCGTCTAGAGTTAGATTGTTCATACCAGCCATTTTTTTCTCGGAAGGAAAGAGAGCGACGGCATCGAGAAGCGAGAGAAAGAACAATTCCAATCCAGATTATCCCAAATATCGTTGCATCCATACCATATTCAACACCGGCAGATATCAATGAATTTTTCCATGCTGTTGAAGATGAAGTATTTCCTGACACGTGGAACATGCATGAATGGACGACCAATATGGGGCATGGATTTGTCTTGCCCGAAGGTTCCTTCAATCTCGAGACATTTGACGGACTCGCGTCAGGAAACAAGGACACTTACACTACCAGCCCTTCATCGCCGTTTCAACCTTTAAGAGCTCTTGACCTTGTGGGTCGAGATAATGTTGTGTTCCAGGATGACTATTATGCTCAAGGATGCGTCACACTTCATTTCCCAAATTTACGTCATCCGAGTCCCTTGAAACTCTCACCATCAGAGAAACAGGCTGTCGAACACTACGAGAAGACGTTATCATTGAAGTTTACCACCAAAAACCCCACCTGGTCAACCCAGCAAATTTATATTTGTCTCGGTGCGCAAGATCCTCTGATTATGCACTTGCTGCTTGCGATATCCTTTCGTGACTTGTTCTTCAAAGATAAAGATAATGAATTTCACGACCTTGCTCAAAAGCACTTCCGAGCTGGAATTGGTCGTTTACTGACAGCTATCTCAGAGGAAGAATCACCACATCACTTGAGCATCATGGCAGCTTTCTGGTTCTTATATATGCTTGAATCAAGTCAAATTCATGCGGGTATCGGTACGATGATGCTCTTGAGCAGAGTTGTATGCGATTATGTTCAGAAGCATATAGCGGGGCTTCTAGATCTAGATCCACTTAATAAGCGGCACGCAAACCCTCCATTACCTTTTCACCTTCGTGATCAATCGTTACTAGCCCGAGTTACAGTTTGGATGTTTTACGCCGATGTTGGATTTTGCTTTTGCTACCGTGGTGGGGATCTTGCAAGATATCTTTGCACCGATACAAAGAATATATCCAAAATCGTCGATATGGGCCGTGCTGTTCTAGCTCTGAACTTTGACCAAGACTACCCACCAGATCAGGCAGCTGACGATACTCAGAATCTTGAAGTGCTAGATCTTTTATGGAAGTCGGCAATAATGTGTCAGCTAGTGAATGATCTTGACCAAAATATCCCTTCAGATGAGATAGAACAACAATTTTGTGAACTCGAACAAACTTACAGCTCTATATTTAAACTCGCTGCAATAGATCTGGAAACTCGTCCAAGATTCCTGATCAATGCCGATTGGATCCTCAGTTACTTCTACGCTATACGTATCTACCACTTTCGATATACTACGCAGAACGAAGATCGCAACACAAGACCAAAGGTGGTCAAACGAGCTCTCAAGTCACTCTTAGACATTGCTCAAAGAATCTTTGCACAAGGTGACGAGGAACATTACGAAAGACTCCACTGGCCCTTGTTCATGGCAGGGATTGAAACCACAGATACTATACATCGGGAATGGATCTTGGGAAAATTCTCATCTGGAAAGTTCAAGACTGTTTTGGAAAAGGTATTAAAGATTCAGCATCTTAGTGGAACAAGGGTTCATATGTCTTTGGTTCGCGAGATGTGCTCTAAAGAAGGAGACGCTCCACGTGTTACCTTCCTTGGCTTTTGATACCTACATCTAATCTTGGGGTTCATTTCGACTTTGCTTCATTGATATCCGTTCTCGTTTGGAGAATTCTTGAAATGTTCTAGCGTGGTCTTGGGAGAGCATTGTTTTCACTTAGTAAAATTTCATGAACTTTCGTAAGATGTTCTCATTGGCGAGTGAGTAAACTCATTGTCTTTCACAACTCTTGCTTGTTATCGGTTCGATCTGTTTGGTATGTGATACTATGTGAAGTCATGGTTAGCAATACAAGACGAAGTATTTAAGGCTTCTATTGGTATAATGAGCTCTCTAGTGTCATGGTTCAAAGTTTATTCAGTCATTTATTTTTTCCCTGTGATAATCAACATGCTATGCCCGTGTTGCGCATAACCAAATAATATATCGCCACGATTTCTTGCTCCCCCTGTTTCAAAGAGATTCAAATATCCTTCTTTCTAATCTCCTGATACTGCTTCTATGGTATAATTTAATTCGAAAAAAGCTTTGTGGGAATATGGCAGCCTTGTTTGTCTCATAGAATGTATTGCGGCTTCATGAATCTCCTCCAACGTCATTTTATCGTTTGATGCTTTCAAACAAACAAGGAACTCCGGCAAATTTATGTAGTCGTCTTGTGCGTTCCAATGTTCCCAGAGCCATATACTGATAATTTCCAAACCAATCCGGCATCTTTCACGATTGACATTTTTCTGTCGATCAAGATTTTGATGTGGGCGTGGCCTACACACAAAGTACTCTTTTCCTTCAAACCGCTTGAGAGACATGAATAACCCTAAAATTTTCTCGGTCTCTCTTGCGCGGGCTCCGCCACGACCGATAAACTTACCAGCAACGTTCTGGTTCGTGATTTGTAAGAGGTGCTGATAAGAAGAATTCTGCGAAACATTCACAGACCGGTTTGCAACTACTGCATCTCCTGGAATTAAATCGAACTTCATTCGGCCAGCCACAAGTATGAATTCACCAGCGGAGCTATGAAGCTGCCCCAAATTCAACTGTCGTCCTGCACTGAGTTCGTGTATGAAATCTATCAAGGTTTGAGAAGAATATTGATGCATTGATTTTTCAAACCATACACCGACAATTTCGAGAGCCAATTGGCTCTGTACATGTCTTCCTTTTCTCCAACTGTTTAGTCCACATACAATGTAGTCCTTGAATTGTGTACAAACAACGTCCAAAGGAACTCCAAGGGCACTGAGCGATTCCTTCCTCTTGTATAAAGAGGCTCTCTTGATAATGCGACTGCCATGACCTGTAATATCAATGCCAACTAGTGGTGGATGATAAGATCCAATTGAATGACCCAATCCATTTAGTGCAAGTGCTATCGGTTCAGTAACTTCCTCCGATTGTATTGAATGTCCCAATGGCTCTGGCTGTTTCGACGAGTTTGGTGAAATTGACATTAATACTAAACGATCAACTTCAGATTGTTCTACAGCTAGGTGTCCCAATCTGTTTGATGAAGTTGATAACGGTTCAGTAACTCCTCCCAATCCAGTTGAATGTTTCGACGAGTCGAATGCGGTTGGTGATGGTGCCGAACTATCCCCATCTGATTGTTCTACAGTTGAGTTTTTCAATCGTTTTGATGAATTGGACATTGGCTGATCTATATCTGGTTTTACTTTGATCGAATGGCTTGAAATATCCGACGAAAATGACGTTGCATCGCCAATTATTAGGGTTTCTTGTCTGCTTAGTGAGTTGTTGGCTTCAAATGAGGACTTTTCTCTTGAGTGTCCTGCTCCGTTTGATGAGATTGATACCGCTTGACCAAAGCCCAGTTTTTTCCGGTTGCTTGGATTTTCTTTGGGTTCAAATGAAGAAGTCCCTTTTGATTGTCTTTTTTCCGAATCAATTGCAAGTGACTGACGAAGAGCTAGAATTTGACTGCGATTCGACGCGTATTCTTTAGCAACATTTAATGTTTCCACCACAAAGGAAAAGAAACCCTCAGTATGAACCGGCATAGAGCATAAGGTATTGCCAAAGTCTTTTCCACGGGGTGTTTTATCTGCTGAATCGCGAGCCACTCGTCTCTTCCCTTCACCGTGCAATGTACAACCACGATCCCGACCAGCTGTATGCATCAGCCTTTTGAACACTTATGGAAAACGATTGTGACATACCAGAGACATTCCATATACTTGCTATCATCAATTTGAACCTTCGAGCCTCTGAGAAATTGCTGCAACGTTTTGACTTGGAACCACCATCATGCGATGGCCTGTTGACGCGGTCAAAAGCTTTGCGAAAAAATCTGTCTCGACTCAGAGCCGATGCTTTCATACCCCATTTCGATGCGACTATTTGATTTATTAATTCTTCCCAATAATCATGATCAATATAAGATAATGAGTCGTCATCTATGTGCCATTTCGTAAGATGGTAATCAGCAAAATCGCTGGAATCCGCCATTCTTATAATCAATACACCAAAGAAATTAGTTGAGAAATAGAAGCAAAAATGATGATGAAGAACAGGATTAGAAAGAGATGAATAAAAGATAAACATCTAATCCTCCCTAGGAAGGAGGGACAGCGGAAAAGTCGAAGAAGGCAGGAAGCAATAGGCACCTCAAAAATGTAGCGCAAAAGCAGACAGACAAACTCTGGGACATTGAACTTATCGATCATCATAATTAAATAAATAAATAAAAGCCTCTTAATCGACCACCTGATAAACTCGTCGATAGTATAGATGGAAAGAGCTAGTCCACTATAAAAATTAGAGACGATATACATCTAGTGGTACTAAATACTCTTGGATATTGGAATAAAAGCTCATAAGCTTTTGATGGGCTCAGCATAATCACTTGGAGTTGAAAAATTCATGACAATGCTCAGGAGTAGCTATCTTAATAATGCTAAGGCTTGTAAAATTACTCTCTTTAATCTAATGGTCATTCATTGCCTGTGCATATGGCGGCTACTCGACCGGAGGTTTTTTTTAACTTTCCTGTATTCCGATTTATCACATCTAGTTCATATTCTGAAATTAATGCTTCCCCTTTATAAATTGTCAGACAGTGATAAAGGTTTCTGTTTGTGCTAAGCTAGCTTGAACAACTTCCTCGCAATCCACACAAAATTACATCGCCTCGTAAAGTTTTATTTCTCCAAAATAGTAGTTTTTTTGATTCGTTCCCATATACTCCGTCTTAAGTCTATTATTTATCATCTAACATGTAATATCATCGCATCATATCATGGATATCATAACAAAAATCAAACAAGCACACGCTATCCCTACATCCACCCAATATCGTACAAACAGATGAGCACCAAGCGCCCAAAATTTCCCAACTCTCATGGGACTGCGATTAACAGCCACAAATCCGAAGGAAACCACTCAGTTCCCAGCAAAAGGGTATCTATCCGTTCTATCAACCTCCTCCTCCAGCTTCTCTCTTTGCTCAATTACCGTATCTTCGCCACTCGTCCTTCCGCTCTCTCCACCATGGACATGATTATGCAAACGTCCAGCATCCGCAGCCATGTTTTCGTTTCTACTTTCTCTTCTGATCTTTTCCTCATCTCCAATGTGGGCGCCGGTGGCAACGCCTTCTTCTGCGTGCTTTCCGCCGTTTCGTAACTCCTTTGCATTCTTTCTAATTCTTCTTTCTGTCCATACGGGATTCTCTCCTTTTTCATATGCTTCTTCGAAAATCTCATCGAGCTTTTCAAGTGGATATCCTTTGGTCTCCACAAAAGTATACCAGATGACTGGTACGAAAGCAAGGTTGACACACATGAATACGAAATATGTTTTCCAACTGATGCTGTAAATCATAATTGGAGCCAATTGGACAACAATGTAATTGCCAATCCAATTGAAAGACGTTGAAAGACCGTTGGCTTCTGCTCTAATTCGAAGCGGCGTCACCTCGGCTGGATAGAGCCAAGTAATACCTAACCATCCCACTGCAAAAAAGGCAATAAAGATGAAGATAAAGGCAGTGGCAACGTAACCGGGAGCCTTATAGTCTTCTGTTGTTTGTGAAAGACAGACACCGATGACCATAGATGAAAGTCCCATTCCTAGAGCACCCATGATCATCATTTTGCGGCGGCCAAAATGGTCGACAATGAACAAAGCGAAAATGGCGGCGGCAAGATAAAGAGTTCCATAGCAGGCGGTCAGGAGACGGGCAAGAGCCGGAGAGAAACCCAGAGAGTCCTCGAAGACAGTTCTGTGGTACAGCGTTAGCACATGTATACATGAATGAACGTGGACATAAGAACTTACGTTGCGTAATATGTAACAAGATTAGTGCCTCCAATTTGTTGGAAAAGTTGCGAAGTATATGCAATAGTAACTCTCCATCTGTTCATCTCAGGACCACTTCCGTAAAATTCCTTAAGTGTGAGCTTTTGCCCTTTGGTGATAGCAGTAACTCTCTTGAGTTCCCTTACTTCTTCCGTAATTCGTGGATCATTTTTCTCGCACCTTTGTAGGCGACAAAGAATTTCGATTGCGTGCTCGTCCTTATCTTTCTTGAGTAGCCATTTAGGAGATTCTGGCAATGCGAGGATACCAATGAGGAGAATGACTCCGAAAAATGCTTGGAAAGCAATCGGAAAGCGCCATTGGAAGGAACCATATTGAGTGACGAAGAAGAATCCATAATTCAGCCAGTACGATAGCATAACTGTGTTTGGTCAGCTGAAGTTGATAGGAAACGGGGATGAAAACCACTTACTGCCTCCAGCAATCAGAGCACCCTCGAACAAGACCAAAAATCCTCGGATCTTAGGTGGTGCCATTTCACTTTGCCAAACTGGAATGGATGAAGTGTTCATTCCATTTCCAACACCGGTAACGATTCTTCCCACAATCAATTGAGCCATCCCAAAACTCGAAGCTTGAATCGCAGTACCAATCAACATGATAACAGTTCCCAATAACACAGCTCTCCTTCTTCCGAGTTTATCGCCAAAGCCGATGATAAAAAATGACCCGAGTAAACAACCAATTTCGTAAATTGCAACGACCAAGGCTTGAATTGCTCCAGATTTGTTGTGCGGTTCCATCTGAGGAAAGTACGCGAGGAAGTTTTCCTCCGTAATGATTCCGGACATGATACCCTCTGAATACACTGGTGAGTTTGGCTTTTTGGTCTAAGTTAGGACATTACTTACGATCATATCCGAAGAGTAAGAAACCACTTGCAGCAGTTGCGCAGACAAGACTCTCAAGAGCCTTTCCTTGCACTGTCTTCCCAAGGAAACCCGTATGACTTAGTAAACCCATGATTGTAAATGCGCTTTCTGAAGGGGGTTTTTAAGTTGTTCTGGATTAAAAAAAGTCATACGAGGTGGGAGATGGGGGACTATATGGGGTCTGGGGAGCATTTTTTCTCCTCGAGTCGGTATGGAGGTCCACAAAAGATAGAAAAAACATTGATAGTCATGATGAAATTTCTCCAAGGTGGACCCTATGTTGTCCAAGTAATATGGGTAGATCCAAATATGCACAAATGAAAGTGGTTATCAAAACTGGAAGTATGATATCAGACCTCGAAAAATTGTAAGCTGTGGAGGTACCGCATTTTTTGAACTCCATTGTGGTTCCTGGTGGAGGATGGCGTACGTATCGTCCCCAGGTAGTTTCGGCGGCATCGCGGTCCCTTCCCCTCTAGAAGCTCAAAATGCCGATCCGTATAGGTATTAGATCTACCGTGATCATGTGATCCCATAACGAGATCAAGAGTCATGTTAGTGGCCAATTGAGAAATCGAGACCAATAAACATCCTCTATCGAGGAACAAATAACACTGTAAATTTCTAAAAGTTATCAAATTTTGGTGCTCGACATCTGAGCTTCTTTCCGCGAACATTGCGACAATACATGAGTATTGAAGCCTCAGATCCACCCCTGACTCGAATTTTCGGCTAGAGACCGTCCAAGACAATTAAGCTTATCGAAGGCCCACAACAATTTATCAAGAATTTCGTTCATTAAAAGATTCTGATATCATCTTGCAGATGTTCCCGGATCAAGCAATATTGCCAAGCAAGATCCACACGGCCGAAGAGAAGATGTGATGCTAGCGAACGTTGCTCAAGGAATGAGGGCACTTTGATTCGTGGGAGCCACAAAAATGACCAATCTGGTTCCGCAGAACAGATACTTAAATCGAGAATCTGCTATACCATCTGCTTTTATTGCCTGCATAATTCCAGGGTGTTGTGAAGCGAATAACGACAGCCGCGTTACCACTACCGCTGTGAGCTTGTGAGCGATAGTGACACGGCCATTCATGAATCGGTGGATATGTCGTAGAAGACCCATTCGACATCATCTTCTCCATATAAGGATGTAAGTTCTCCATTTTTCTGCTGCAACCAAACTAATTCGTATATGCGACGATGAGAATCAAAATGGGCCAACTCACAGTATATAAGCTACAGATGCATCACGATTCACGACTCGATTGGTGAATCTGGCGGCCCAACCAGGTAATCATCCAACACATTATTGAACCAACCACCTAGGAAATTCTGTATACACACCCTCCGCCTTGAAGAAAACCACGGTATTCAATACAAGAATTAGACTGGCTCAATTATTAGTTCTCATCCAATAGATCAAGCCTAAGCAAAATGATTAGTCGTAAGAAAATCGGGTTTCAAATAAGGGTACCACTATATCAACCAGATGTGCCTAGATGTGAAAACTAGATGAACTCAAAGTTATTAAGCTTCACGTAAAGATGCTGTATTGAGCCTGGTATCCGAAAGTGCTATATTGAAGACTCCGTCGCAATGCTATATGTCACCCAATTCTCCATCGTCTCACTTCGCCTTACGTTGCCTTCGAGATTTTCCTTTGGAGTTCTCCGTCGCTTTTTCTGTAGTTTCGGGGCTGTCAGATGGCTTCTCATTTGATCCATTAGCCTTTTCCGCCGCCTCCTTTTCCTTCTTCTCCAAAGCTCTTTTGACAGCTTCCTCTCTCTCGACTCTCTCAATCAACTTCTCACTTCCCTCCCATAACTTCTTTGCAATCTTCTCGTCCTTAACATCAGATGTGGTGAAATCTATTTCACTGCACTCTTTAATAAGCTTTCCACCAGGCCCTCTTCCCAATGCTGCTTCCATAGCGGCATACGATATACTTTGTGCACCCCCTTGAGAGCTCTTCAATAGGAGCCAAACATTTTGCCATAACATGACATATAATGCCAATCCCCACAATGTGCCCCGCGAGAACCATCTTCTGAATCCTGGTGTACGACAATATCCCGGATCCACAAATATCACTCGCGCGTTCATGATAGCTTCATCGGGTCGTTTGTATGACTCGAGGTGCTTCTGGAAAGCTTGTCCAAATATCATTAATGCCATTTTACTTCTGGCATATGCCGCAGAGGGACTCCAATCCTTCTTCTTCATCGCATCACTGCCATCTCCAACAGTGGGACTCTTGTTATAAGAGGAGCAAGTTGTAAATATAATTCGCACATCTCGATCCGGTGGTTGAGCGCGAATCGCAGGACTGAGAATACTCAAAAGGTGGAAATTTGCCAAGTAATTAACCATCCAGGTTTCTTCAATACCCTCTGCTGTTGTAACGCGAGGCCTGCCAGGAGGGGTGAGTGTGGCAGCACACAGTACAATCATATCCAGTCGTCGGGGAGGCGCGTTGTTAATCCATTTCGTAGCAAACTTTCGAACGCTGTATAATGATGACAGGTCGACTTGCTCGGCGTAAATTAATTCGTTTCCGGATCTTTCTCGCAAGTCCTCGATGTAGTCGACAAGGAACATATCTGTTGGAGATTGACGTGTGAGAAGAACTATCTGCGCTCCTCGTGATGCTAAATCCAGGACTGCTGCAGCTCCTATTCCAGACGTCCCTCCCGTTACCAGAACCACTTTCCCATGCATCTTCCTCTCCGAAGAGTTCTTCACTCCCGCAGAGAAGAGCTTCACTAGCACAATGACAAGGACAGCTGGTACTACCTTGGCCACAGTCCAAAAACTAGGGAGCCAGGTAACTTTCCCCCATATTACATTTGCAACGAAATCGACAGGCATTGCTGCGAATAGAATTTAAGCTATTGGAGAGGCTATCGTAAGTTTCTCAATATAGCATTATGATCATCTAAGATAAGTCCGACCAAGAGAGAGAGAAAATTTGTACAAGTGAAGTACTGAAGGGTTGATAAATGAATGAATAAATTAGAAAGGGGACTTGTGGACACTGACAAAATTCCATATTTGTTCAGATTGAGGCTGACGAAGCTTTGTGGCGCTTGTGGCGTAAGCTATGTTAGCGTCGGGTCGTTACGGCAATCCTGAGGTCAGCCCTATGTTTGAAGTTTCCAGGACATCACCACTGTACCATAACATAAACTTTTGCTACTACTGATACAAGATGGATCTGCTATTCTAGGGTGGACAATATGTCAGACGAAGATACTTATGAAATCCCATTGCAAGACCGGAGAGCTTTCGGAGCTGGTATCAAGAGGAAACGCGTCAAATTCGTTCCATCAACTTCGTCATCCACAATACAGCCTACGCCATCTAGAAGCTCTGCAAAGAGTATCAGCGATTCATATCTCAAACTGGTTCTTCCCCAAGACTCCTCGATACCCGAGAGCCCTTCAAGGGAGAGCACTATATCTCTAAAGGAATCGGAAGTATGTGAAGTCTGTAAGCTACCTCTATCAACAGATCTCGAGTCGATCATCAACAAGGATGAGGCTGGCTCATCATGTCCATCAAATCCCACATCTTCTACCAAATCGCGACCTCACGAAGCTTCTTTAGCACATCAAGTATGTCTGAACCATTCACATCCCCCTTCTCATGTCGATCGAAATAGAAAAGGCCTTACATATCTCTCCTCATATGGCTGGGATCCTGATTCTCGCCTTGGACTTGGTGCATCTGGCCAAGGTATCCAGTTCCCAATCAAAACCAAACCAAAAGATGATAAACTGGGCATTGGTGTAGTGATGCCAAAGAAGGGAGAAATCAGGAAGAAAGAGAAGTCACAGAAACTTGATGCTGGAAAGGTCAGGAAATTGCACGAAAAGGATAAGAGAAAAGGGGAGAAGTTGAGGGAAATGTTTTATAGAAATGACGACGTGGAGCGATACCTGAGAGGTGGATAATTGACCTTTGTCTCGAGTACAAGTAAAGCTTTGCTCGCTTTTAGCTCCGCTAAGTGGAATGGTACACAGTGATCATGTAAATCATGTCTATTCGATGCGCCTCCAAAACTACGGAAACAAGAATGAAAAGCTCCTCTAGATCATAGAGTAGAGAAAGCATCAAGAACCAAAGTTTTCTCTGTAGTGGACTCCCAGAGTTATTCCAATGTTGGGTCTGATTTTTCATTCTCAAAATATCGTATTATCAAGAAGTATTCGTTGTTTTGAATGAATGACTTTATGATATATTCCCTCGACGACCGGAGTAGTCAATGCGAGTGCACTCGTGTCTGAAGAATTTATAGTCTGGTCGCATCAAGTGGTCAAAAATGCATCAATGAATGTTATTTGATGCCTCCCTCAAAAGATAATGCGAGCCCCTACATATTCCACGTCTATATAAATATCCAATAGAAGGACCTTGTTGACGGTCGGGAGTTTACAAATCGGGGACCTTGCAGGATCCGAAACGACCAATTGTTTGTCGAGGCAGATTCCATCTCAGCCTTGCCTTGCATCAAACGAGGAGTCGCCATACTTTGGAGTCGCATTTGTTGGTTTAAATTCTAAAAAACACGTTGGACCTCTTTCTCCAAATAAATAAATATTTCGAATTGCATTTCACTTATCTACTACTTTGTGATTTTATGACTCTACTCCGCTCAATTCGTCTTCTTCCCACGCTATTGGTTCGCTATTAACTGTTCACCTTTGTCTCGTTCACTCTCCGCGGGCAGATATATCACGGCAAGTTCACCTTCTTACTCTTCACAACAACAGACCACAACCTTACTCAACCACTTCGCTTTCCTCACCCCCAATTGCTCTTCTTACCATTTATCAACGAGCAACCTTCCATGAAAATCGAATAACCTCCATATCTCAACAACCTCCCATATCTCAACAACCTCAAGATGGATATTCCTGCGGAGTTCGACCTCCCGCAGGTCCAAACCATTTTAAATGCATTGAAAAACATCTGTCGTGATTACCCCGCTGGAGGTTCTGTTCTCAGAGAGCTCTTACAAAATGCTGATGATGCCCAGGCATCGGAAGTGGTATGTAAATTTACCTTTCTCATTCAACTACTTTAATATTGTTCCCTTCTAACGCAACTTACAGAAATTCTTTCTTGATGACAATAGCTATGGGACGGACAATCTGCATCCTAAGCTCGCTCAATATCAGGGTCCCGCTCTATTAGCTTACAATAATGCTGAGTTTAAGAAAGAGCATTTTCAAAGCTTGTCACAGGTGGGAAATTCGCTCAAGATGGAGGACGGTTCGACTACGGGAAAATTTGGTCGAGGTTTCAATTCTGTACGTATGAGATCGGATCTAGGATTTCTTTCAACTAACAGCAATCAGGTTTACAACTGGACAGATTCTCCGTCTATCGTATCAGGCCATCGCGTGCAAATCCTGGACCCTCATCATTCTTGGTCGAATGGTGGAAACGGCTATAATTTCGTAGAACACTCTGAAGACCCCGGTCTGAAAGCTCATATGTCTGTTTATCAATCACTTCTGAAAAATGCGAAGCAATCTTTTCCCGGCACCATTATCCGACTTCCTTTACGTACAGTCGAACAAGCAAAAGAAAGTGGTATTTCCGATCGGAATATCACGGCCGACGAGATGGCCCATGTACTGGAGAAGTTTACTGAAGACTTCGGAACAGAAGGCCTCTTATTCATGAAACATGTCGTTAAGATCAGCGTGATTTCGAAAATTACGAGTCTCATTGAGATCGAGGTGATGAATAAGAAAGCTGTTCAGTTGTAAGTCTTCTCTAACTTTCACGTGTTCCTCTATTGACAATCCGTTGTATAGAAACAAGACTAGAATCAACGATGCAATCGTCAGCTTCTTGAAGAATCCATTTCAAGATTTCGATTGTACTTTCGAAATGGAATTGAGGTACCAGATCCAAAATAAAACAACCAAAATGCGCTTCATAGTCCACCACAGTATACAAGGAAATTCAATGACAGAAGAGATCCGTAAATGGAGCATAGCCCAAAAATCTTTACCCTGGGTCGCAGTGGCCGTTCCTTTGCCCGTCAGTTGACCCTCCTGAAAAGGAACAATTCAGTCACCACCACCAAAGTCTCATACTCAGCATTACTGACAAGTCTGCAGGTTGAAAACAGTCCTGCTATACCCGGATCTTTATTCTTGGTGATGCCATTGCATATTCCCATCAACCAGCCGGCTCTTATTCATGGCTTGTTCAGCATCTCGCCAGATCGAGCCCGACTGTATAAATCTCAGGATCATAGCTCGCAGGATCAGTTACCGGCACAATGGAATCAGTTTCTATTCAATAGCTCAATTTCACATGCTTGGACTAAGCTGCTTAGCTACCTTGCTTTATCTTTTCCACCCGATCCATCATTCAAGTATTGGCCTTACAAATCTGAGGACCCCGACAATCTGTCCAAGGATGTGCTTGCTCAAGTTCTTACCTTGATTAAGAATCAACGTCTGCCTGTTTGGCATACTGTGAATGGTTATATCAGTGCAGGCGCCGGACTTTTGGCGACAGGAAAAGAGTCGGAATCACTAAAGCTCACATTGGCAGAGGCACAAATTCCAGTTGTCTATATCCCAGATAGGCTGAGAGAGGAAGTCAAAAATCTCTTCTTGGATATAAAACTTGGGCCTCGGACTCTGTGCAACTATCTGCGCGGCAAGAATAATCTGGTCATTTCCTGGGCACCAGCAATAAGACAACAGATTTTGGAATACATTCTCCCTGTTCTGGGCTCATCAGACCATGGGAAGGGCTTAGCATTATTTCCATTCGAAGATGGTTCATGCCGTTCAATCGATGATCATCTTGCTTTTGTACATCGCGATGAGTTTGAGACCGAGTTATTCCAACACGACCCTAAGCACAATTTGGACCTAAAGCAATTTTCTCAGTCAAGCTTGAACACTTTACAAGGTCGTCTAAGAGCCTCACAATTTCACCCTCACATCCGCCATCGTTCTGCCAGCGATCTCAGGAAGTACGCCATGGCACACTTTTTTGATAAACTTGACGTTGGTGCCGACATGGCTGCTTTGGACTCCGATCAAAAATTCTTTGTCACTAAGTCTTGGACTTGGATACATAGATGCTCAGATATCTTGAATGACAGTATTGCTAGTCTATGGTTGCTTCCTCTTACAAATGGTAAATACAGAAAAGTCAAGCCTCGCAGTTGCTGGGCCATCATACCACCGCCTGGATCACTTGGCGATACTGTTCAAAAGCTTGGGGAGGATGATAGGGCTCAAAGTGCGCCGGTAATTTTCTCAGGTAGCACGGGCTTAGACAGAGGTCTTTTAGCAATATTGAAAACTGTCAAGGCAGGAGCAACCCTGCAAGTTCGCAACGGTGAGAAGTTTCATTTCTTATTGCAATGGCTCGCCCAGTCCCATCTTGCAGTTGAAGAAGCATCCGACGAAGACAAATTTATCATTATTGAACATATCGCAAAATCTATTGGAGGACAGCTTGATTCCAAATACACAAACGACCATTTACTCCACCTGAAGAAACTCCCAATTTTTCGAGGATTGACATGCGGGATTGATGGTGATCGTCGGTATGCATATCCTTGTACCCAGAGTTTGAAAGTAACTAACACTACTCCAAGGTATCCATGGGTACGTATGGAGACTTTCAAGTCTGCGATTGGGGTCACTGATGGCATAATTCCCCTTCCTATATTCAAAGACTACCAATTTGTTGATGCGCAGACGATTCCCATCCAAAAAATTCTTAGCTATCAGAAACTCGCTGTGTGTAAATCGAAGAAAGAAGTATTAGAAGATCATATTATTCCGGCTTGGAAGGGACTTCAAAAATGCACTTGGTCACCATCGTCCAAGACGCAAACTGCAGAGCTGATGCTTAAAGCATACTATGATTTGTCTCCACAAGCACAAGCAGCTATGATTAGCTTACCAATAGTACCGACTCAGTCAATTGGTGGAAGTCTCACCGGCAAGTTCGCCACCGCTTCTGTTCTGATAGACCCAGAAGACAGCTGGCTGAAAAGCGTGTTCTTCAATGACGAGGAAGTGTTACCTACTGATGATCAATTCGCGCGGTATGGTTTAATTTTCAAGAGATTTGGGTTGAGGGCTAAAGTTGACGAGTTATTTGTTTATGAGCGAGTCGGCAAAATTTTGAACAGTTCTCTTCCTAAAAAAGAAGTCTACAGCCGCGCTGAAAACTTGTTGAAGACTTCTTGCTCCTGGTCCCCATCAGAAGCAACGGCGACAAAATACAAGCAATTCTTGAAACGCAAGTGGCTGCCAGCTATTTTACCCGATGGAGGTATCGAAATGGTAAGCCCTAGCGAATGCCGTGGTATTCAGGATCGTTTGCGTGCAGGATATAGGCTGCCTATCGTCCATTTCACCGTATCTCACCGTTGGTCTGAATTCCTTGGATGGAATAAAATCTTACCTGTCGATATCTTACTTGCCCAGCTTGATCAGGGTGTCATCAAAGATGAAGGGGCTGTTGTCAATGCAGTCCTTATTTATTTGAGAGACAATCTCCGGACGGACATAGTTTCGGAATCATTGAAATGCCGTCGATGCGTTCTTACAGACAACGGTTCCTTCGTCACTGCTTCCAACGCATTCTTTTTTGGTTGCACGCTGCTTAGTCCTTTCCTGGGAAATGTTGATATCGGATTCGCCAAAGTGCACGAAGATATCTTGAAAGCTATGAATGTCAGATCGAGACCAGGAGTAAAAGATATTCTCGATGTGCAAGCTCAAATTGAGCGGTCTGGCTATCCTTATAAAGAATCCGACACCGAGATTCTCTTGGAAACGATTAAAATGGCCAGCAAATACTCTAGGAAATCTCTGGGAGGCTTGAAAATACTGGATCAAGATAGTGTTCTGTACCCGGTTGAGGACATAGTTTACAATGATATGCCACTGCAGTCTGACAGGATTGTCGATAAAGTCAGATTCACTAATCCGAGAATCTCTGAACAGACTGTGAATAGCTTGTTTATAGAGAAGCTGAGTGAGCGTTTGAGGAAAGGAGAACTGCAACTCGCTGACGACGATGATGATGACGAGGACTTTCAACAGTGCGAGGCTATAACGACCAGTATATCCACTACCCTTGACCGCTACCCTATCGAAAGTACTTTCAAAGAGTATTTAGCAAACGCGGATGATTCTAAAGCATCAGCAGTCCACTGGATGTTAGATACTAGGCATCATCCAATTGAAAATCTTCTGACTCCAGAGATGAAAGATCTTCAAGGGCCAGCTCTACTGGTTCATAACGATGCAGTATTTCAAGATAGCGACTTCAAAGGTTTCAAGAACGTTGGTGTTGGCAGCAAGCGAGAAGATAGATCAACCATCGGTATGTTTGGTCGAGGCAGCCAGACCATGTACCATTTTACAGACAATCCTGTCTTACTTTCTGGAGATTACTTGTTGATCCTAGATCCATTACAGGCATGCCTCCCCTTAAATAGAAATTGGCAGGCACGGAAACCAGGAGTGAAGATTTTGCTATCCAAGCTCAAGCAAGTTCACCCAAATCAACTGGCTCCGTTCCAGGACTTATGGGGCTATAATAGTGATTCCGATCATTATGATGGCACGATTTTTCGCTTCCCTTTGAGGAAACATGTTTCACCTCTAAGGGAAAAGCAAGAGCCCCCATCCGTAGATTCTGTCCGATTGCTTTTGGATAAATATTTTCAAGAAGCTCGAATTTCCCTGCTGTTCCTGAAAGGAGTTCGGGTGGTCAGCTTCAAGGGACCCGAGGCGAACGAATTATTCTGGTCGGTGAAGATGAAGAAAAGAACATCCACATCCGACTACACAATTTGTTCTGCAAAGCAGATGCTTGGCCCGGAAGTTACTGCAACTGAAGACAAGTGGTGGGTCTATTCAGTGATTGAGGAGACACCTAGCGGTGAATATCAATCCAGACTTAGAAAGAACGTAGAGTACGGCATCGCAGCATTGGTACAATCAGAAAATAAACAGGGCCCAAAAACTTTCTATCTACCAACGCCAAAGTTGTTTAGCACTCTTCCTCTACCTGAAGCATCGAATTTGCCAGTGCACATACACGCTACATTTTCTCTCTCCGGAGATAGGAAT
Organism: Botryotinia narcissicola; assembly: GCA_004786225.1. Lineage (NCBI taxonomy): Eukaryota > Fungi > Ascomycota > Leotiomycetes > Helotiales > Sclerotiniaceae > Botryotinia > Botryotinia narcissicola. The sequence continues at coordinate 19,463 of PQXJ01000017.1, forward strand.
ACACTCATTACTGGAGGCGAACTATCTGAGGCCGAGGGATCAAAATGGAACTCGTGGTTATTGGAAGAAAAATTGGCATACGCTTACTTCACATTTCTGGAAGGCTTGACCCAGAAGATTGGCCAATATGCGTTCCAATTTTGGCCAAGAAGAAATCTAACAAACGGAAGTCGCTTAGAACTACTATGTAAATCTTTTTGGGAAAAGCTTCCTCACAGTTCAGCGAGGCTGTTCCCTCGACGTGTTACAGGCCCTGATGCAACTAACATGAACATGTCTGAGACGGTCTTCGATCTCCTACAGCCACAGTTTTCTAAGCAAATTGCTCCAGTATTAAAGCACCTGGTGCCGAATCTATCACCAAATTTCCCTGCTCACATATCCATCGGCATCAACTCGATAGACGTTGCTAAGTCCATGGATCGCTCTGTTTTACGTGAGCTCTTCAAGTCTAAAAAGGCTGGTGACTTTCTTCAGAAGGAGATGAGTAAGGATCCTCATTTGATTGGCAATGTCCTACGTGAGATCATCCCAGTAGGAGATGTTTCTCCGGAGGAGTTAGCAAAATTAGACGGATGCAGACTGTTACCTCTCGCGGACGGAACACTGGGACAATTAACGCGGAATCTGTCATCCATGCCTCTGAATACTCGACATTACTACACCGTTACGAAGTCAGAAGTGAAGATTTTTGACTTCGCTAGAAGTATTTTAATATTTCCAGAAAAGATTGACCCTTACGACCGCATAGGCGAAATTGTCAGAAGCAAAAAGTTCAATGTCAAGGGGCTGACAACTTCCTACGTTCCGGAGCTTCTATCCATGAAATCTCAAGGATCTAGAGTTGTAATTGAAGAGACGGATAATTGGCTGGAACTCTTTTGGGATTACTGGAATAAGTCATCCTCATCCTCTATGGAAGATTTATCCCAAAAGTCTAAAACATTTTGTTCTCTACCGTTATTCAAAGCAAAGTGCAACGGTGTCTGGGGATACTATACCATGTCGGAACTGGCAAAGCTGCCAACTATCATTGAAATATCGAAGATAGAACATGAGCTGCTATGTAGTTGTATTCCTGGTCTCTACATGATCAGACCAAATCTTATGCCCAAATCGATTTCTAATGACGAGAAGTCCCTGGACGATCGTAAAGCTTTAGGAAGATTCATTAATGCTTTGAGTATACTGGCTCCAGATGAACCCTCAATTGGGCGTTTGTTCGCTCAATTGGAAACTGGACAAGCCCTCAAGAAATCAAATTTCATTAAGGTAAATTAGCACAATCAAGACTTGTGTCCAAGTTCCTCTTGCTAATTAAAGATACAGCTACTTCGAGAACTCATCATACCATATGTAACGACAGGCCATAAGACTACCATTGAGTACCTGAAGCTCTTGCCAATCTGGCCTGCGTACTTGCCGTTGGGCTCGGAGCACAAGTACATCGCAGCCTCATCCGCAAGGTATACCAAGCAACCTCAGCTTTTGGCACCTTGGAACAAGAAACTTACGAATCTCATCGATTTTGAGGCCATAGACTATCCCAGAGCCGAGAAATGTCTAGAGTTGATGTCGGTTACTTTGGTTACTGCTGAAAGCTTGATTCAAAAATTTGAGTCGAGGGACTTCCCATCAACTTTACAGACAATGAATGAGACTGTTTATACTCAATTCATTAGTACTTTAACTGGAATCGTATCCAAGGCGAAGCAGGGTTCCACTCTCGTCAAGACATTGTCATCCTTAACCCTTGCTGCAGATAGAAACGGTAAAATGCACCCACCTAATGAGTTGTTTGATCACGATGATGAGATTTTCAAGGCGGCATTTCAAGACGACAACCGCTATTTTCTTCATGACAGTGTAAAAGCCGACACTCTGTGGTACAGGGTTGGCCTTCGTCGACGAGAAAACAATGGCTGTTTCAAGATTCAAGACTACATGGAGTGCCTACGAACTCTAGAAGCTTTGATTAAATCAAGCGACTACGGAATACTCGTCGATCCAACTTCAATCATCCATGAAAGAATGAGAAAAATCTTGTCGCCACTAATTGCTCCAAGTTCCGCCACGCATCTATTCAATCACCATGATTGGAACGCACTTGCACGCAAGATGATTTTCGTAGTCCGAAAAGACAATTCTCGCGAACCATCTTATCGACGAGAGAACATGGACAGAGTCTCAGAGTGCAGTACAGCAATCCCATTATCTGAAGTCGTTCTCTACAAATACGCGGCAATCTGTTGGAGTAACACGCAATTTGTGACCCTGGAACCGACTGCAGAGGTATTAAGCAAGGTACCAAAACACGGAGAACCATTCATGATTGAGGTTTGGAAGCATCTTGAGCACATGGTAGAAATATCGAAGAAAATCTTTCGGGCAGACATACCTAATTTTCTGTCGGACCTGTTCGAAATGTATGACTATCTTCAAAACAATCTTGTGCGCAGCAAAGAGCACTTCGGGGCATATGCTCACATCTTAAACAGAACTGATCTCTGGCTCAACTTGGACATTTCAGATCCCGTGCATGTCACCATTGAAGATTTGCAGTCTTCATGGAAGCCTCTTCAGCACCTCTTGCTTATTAGCTCCACTGACGCACCGCCATTAGAGTGTATTCGGCTCAGTTTGAGTCCATATGAAAGATTGTTGAAAGAACTTGGCTGCAAGTCGATTTATCACCCAACCGTCGAGTTGCCCGCATCTCAATCAGCACAATCACTGATTAGCAGTCTTCGCGGCCACCGCAAGGAAAAGCAGATGATTGATATCGTTTTTGTTGCGGAGAATATTCGTTTTCACGCACACAGAGTTGTTCTGGCATGCGCATCTGGTTACTGCACCGCCAGTTTCTCCGGTCGCTGGCGTAACGATCAAGAGATATTCTTGGATTTGATGACGGCTCACACTCTTCGCATTCTCATTGACACTGCTTATGAAGAACCAGTCAACTGGGAGGAGATGACTGTTGACTCAGTGTCTCCTCAAGATGCCGACGCCAATGACCACAAATTAGATCTACTTCTCGATTTGCACAAAGGCGCAGATTATTGGCAGATGCTCGCACTGGCGAACCAAGTCGAAAGAAAGATCTTGGAGCAGTTCAGACTTTTTATCAGATTGGATAATGTGAGAGAGTACCAGGATATGGCTGCAGACTCTAATGCTTCTGTCTTTGAAAGAGCATGTCAGAACTTTTGCGAGGAAAATGCAGCGGCTTTGAGGGGATGGGAGGAGGCTGCTGCATCACAAGCTGCTGTTGAGGCGAGGGACAATTCGACAAAGGATCTATAGTATATCAGTGGCATTGTATATTGATAAGCGTGTGGTGGTCAAGAACGAGAAATGAGTGAAGCAATGACACAGTCTGTTTCATTTGTATATCGGGGTACTTGAGATATAACAACGGAAATGCAAAACGAGCACACAAATACAGCATTGGGATGTAACTAGATAAGTTTGTGAAAAGCTCATATTTGACATAGTTTAATGAAACGTTTTGACATTGAAATTGACCCAAATAGACTTTGTGATAACTCCTGGTTTTAATTTGTGAAACTCATCCGGTACACTATGTCTGATGAACCTCCCCCCCCTTTTCTATCCCCTGGTGAGCTTCCTGAACACTGTCAACATATCTCATGCGAATCTTAAACATGGAAATCACCCTCTAGTAAACATCAGACGACATCGCATCAAACTGAAGCAAATCATGTTGTATAGATTAATTTTCAATTTCTTATTACTCGCTCATGCTATTCTTGTTCCTGCGCCGCTCGTCTATCTTGTACATCCTGTATACCTCATTCACCGACTACCAATAAGTCCCTTCAATATCTGGCATAATCCTTTCTGCAAATATTGTTCGATATTTTTCGATTCCTTCGTTTGTTCTTTACACGCCTAGAGCATATCTTTGGCTCTCACTTCCTGGATGCAGGCATATCGCTGCTTAAGCCTTGGTTCCATGCATAAAGTTTTGACCACGATTTCAATACTTTCGCCACGTTCACCCGCTATTCATCACTCTAGACCGATGACTAGATTATACCTGCTTATTTCTTACTCCTGAAAAATCCCATCTTCTTCTTCTTTTCCTTTCCTTCCTTTCCATCCTCACCTTTCTTCTTCTCCAATTTGCCGGAGGAATGTCCTGCTCCATCTCCTGCCCCATTTAGAGACATCTGTTGCATTCCTGCAGCCAAAGGTTTACTGTCATATCCTGGACTCTTCATTGGCGGAGCCGGAGCCCCTGGGCTTCTCGCAGGTCTTACACCTCCAGGTGCATTCACTGGTCCACCCGGTAATCCAAGTCCTACTTGAGGTCTGGGTGATGCGACAACGGGTGGAGGAGGAGGTGGATCGTTAGCTTTGAAAAGATAGGCTGGAGCTTTTGGTTTTGGTCTGTCAATTGGTAAATCTAATTGCTTCCTTCCGGCTGTCAAATCTCCCACTTGCTTCAGGAACAAGTTAGGGTTGAGCATATGCGAGGTAGCTAAGAATATATCTCTGTTACAATCCTTTGAAATTTCATAGCAAGCTCTTGCTTCTGAGTAAGTAGCTCCACCTGCCATGAAAACAATAATTCTTTGCATGTTATCTGGGGTAGTACTACGCCCACGAGCCCATGTAGGCTTAGCACTGCGAAGTGAAGCTTGTGATTGAAGAGCCATTTCCTCAGATGGATCAGTAGGAGGTCTTGTATAAGGGAATATATTTGGGTCTAAAGTCCCTTTGGTGATTTCTTCGAGACAGCGTTGGAGATTGGTTTCATATCGAGACAGGGCAAGTTCTTCGTTGATTACAGTAGGTGTAGGTTTTGGTGGGAATAATGGAGTTGGTACAGCTTTGATTTTGGAGTCTGTAAGTTTCTTGGTGGTGTGTACCCCTAATAATTCTAAGTTTAGAATTTCATTCATTTCTGAGAGGGGAAGCCCAGAATGATGTAAAAGACGTTCTAGATCTTCCATAATCAATCCGTCTCGGAATATGACATAAAGTATAATAAGTCGTAATCGTTCCTTGGGAGCAACAGCTGGATTATCTAACAGACGAACAACTTGTGCACCCATCTCCTTGGGTTTTCGGTAATCTTCGTCCAGTCCCGTGGCTAGAGTTTGTTCCGCCAACGCAATTTCCGGGAGCTCATGGTGTTGGAAGATGTTCATACATTCTTGTGCCATATTCAAATGTAAAGAGTATGCTTCCTTCATTTCCTGAAATTGTGGCAACCCTGCTAACATATCTTTGATTTGACTGATATTGACATTTTCCGCATCTTGATTGGCGAAATGTGGATTATCTGCGATAAACTTCTTGAAATCGCTCATCAACTTTTGGATAGTTTTACTCATATGTTGGTGCCTATTTTCTACCCAAATTTTATCTTTCTCAGTAATTTCCATTTCTTTTTCTTCTTCTTGCGCAGTTCCTTCATTCAACACAGTTGTATAAGTGACTTTCTCGTGGTCTTTGATTGGAAGGAGGTCGTGTGCCATGGCTTGGTATGTGAATTCGTGCAGTATTGGTGCTAATGTGTCCATTGATCTGTCTGTTATGAGTAGAACACCTTGAGGTCGATTAGATTGCGGTGGGAAACTGGGGTTATATTGTTGGTACGCATCAAGCTCCTCCTGAACAAATCTGGCTAGATGAGAACAGAGAACCGCTGCTTCATGTGTAGGATTTTTAGGTCTGTAATAACGAATTTTCGGGGATTCTCCCAGAGATACGCAGATTCCAGTGATCTATGTATCAAATCAGTCTCCATTCTGTAGCTCATATTGACCAACGAATCCTACCTTTTGCGCTAGAAGTTGCATATGATCGCGCACCAAAGGAGCGCATGCTGGGTGAAATAAGATGGGAAAACTCCAAGGATCTCTGAATGTTATTAGATGCGACTCGCGTGGATAGAAATCTATGGATAGAGTCTCCCATCCGCCCAATTGTTCTTGTGCTTGTCTTGAGGAATCGATACGCCGGCGCATCGTTGGATCGAGAAGAGCAACCCATACTAGGAATGACTTGCGATATCTTCGACGTTCAAAATCTGCCAACAAACAATCGACAACATGCGGTTCGGGTGATAGAAGGTATATGGCATCCATGCCTGGATTCATTTCCCTCCTGCTTTCGAGTGTTTCCACATCTGCGATCACTTTAGTAGCGCCCTCTCAGCACACATAAATGGACATACTGGCGATGTTCTCGTTGAGAATATCATCTTCCTTTAGGACACTAAACACTATCTTTTTGGTCGCCTCATCGATAACGAGCACCTTCCACTACAGTTGTTTCAGCATATATTCGATCGCGGAGGGGGAGAACATACGTCGCCTCGAGTGATTGACTTTATGGCATCCAAAATAGCTGTAATTCATATTAATTTGGATACATGTCCCAACATTCGTGAATTCGAGCTTACCCTGGCGCTGTTCGTCAATGGCCGACACCCCCATGATGGGCGGTGTATGACTTGTTGGTGTAGACTTTTTAGAGGTGTTTTCGAGAAGCTCAAGTAGTGAAATTAAGGAATATTAATCTTCAGTATCGAATGAGTAGCACAGAATGATTTATTGTGTTTTCTTGTGGTTGTTTGATTGAAAGGGAGTTTGATTCTTGGCGGGGTCATGTTCACATTGGAAACAGAAACATGATGGCTGTTTCGTGAGGCGGCCGCTTATGCGCTAATACAGAGTGAGGACAGGACGGCACAGAAAGACCAAAGCTCAATCAAAGCTACGACGACATGTTGTTTTATATAGATTTACAATGTCTCAATATGATTATCATAATTAAACCGATATGAATCTTTCGCTCTCCTTTATTTATATATATTACTGTGTCTATCAATGAGTTCTGTGAATGAGTTCTATGAATCAGGTGCTCATAGTAATATAAATACTGTCTACAAATGATTCCCATGGAGTAAGTGCTCACAGAATGACTATCAAACTGCATGCGATCTTTTCACAAGGGCAGAAGGTGATCGATAGTGGTCTTTCACCTCCTCTTCTAGATTGCAACTCTCTAAGGATTAAAATGTATCCTAAAAACCTCCGGCTTGAAATTTTGGTTGATGGTGGAGCGGATCTTTGGTATTAATGCAAGTATCCACAAGCTGTCTCAGGAACATGCGAGAAACGATCAAAGGGACAAATGCAATATGAGTGCTCCGGGTATAGATATAAAGTATAAGATTATTGAATCTACGTGCTTCTACTCTCAAAATTGTCCAGAATGCTAGCCTTTTCAGAGAACGGTCGAAGCACCTAGCTGGTGTGCCGAGATACCATTACATTTATCAAAAGGGTAGTTATGTCCCATCAACTGGCAACACTATGATATAGAAGTCACAAGGAGTACTGAGCAGGCTTGTGAAAGCTTACCTGGCTGGAAGTATTGAGGGTCCAGATATCATCTCAGACATCATCACAACGTCGGATCTATCCCTATACTTTGAAGCGTGTCGTCAGGGTTTTAACGAGAAAAGCCATTGCATCATCTCCCAGTGTAGAAATCGAATGGTATCTATCGATTTTCATTTAGACCAAGAGGGAGCACTTGGTTGCTGATTTCAAGTCCGGCAATCGTTTTCAATTAGGGGAAGTGGAGTTCCCCAATAACATATTCCTGTTCAATCTTTTTGGAACAATTTCATGTGTTAAATCTCCTTGAAACTTTATCTCATTTGTATTTGAATCATCTTAATCATCATACTGTCCGATAATTTTCATATGCTCATATCTTCCGGGCTACTGAACCTCTCGAGTCGTACTGCAATCTAAGATCTTGAAGACGCCGAGAAGGGTAGGATTCGCTGGATACTGATAGCTAGACGGAAGTTCATCTCGCTCTTATTTCCGCGATCTAGGCCGTCTACTATTCCTGTGTTTCAAATATTGATAGCATGGGTTCAATCAGATATGGTACATCCAGCGAACCCAAATGAGAAATAAGTAAGGGGAATGAAGATATGGGGAGATGGTGGGGGTGGGGGTGGGGTTGCTGATCGAGTGCTGAATGTCAATCATACAGAGCTGCTTCAAACGACATCGAACTAACTCTATCATATCATATGACGTGCTACACATGAAATACCTAAGTTCTGGAGGTCTTATTGACAGGATCTTGCTATGTGTGTGCAAATCTAAGAAATTCAATGTCGCGGGGCTACAGTCAAAATTTTATTGATATTGTTCCTCACCCATATAAGCAGCCCACTCACTTCGTTGATCCAAGCCACATTCAAACTTTATATCTGCCGACAAGCTCATAACAAGTTAACACAAGCTTATTCCATTATGATCTAGCGTCCAATTCTAACCACATTCCTCCAGGTCAAACCCATAGCATCAAACGTCCATCTTACTCCATCCCCAAATGCAAAATCTGGACAAGCCCTAATGAATCTTCGACTTTTCCCCCGACTCCCCCGGCTAGCCACAAACTCCCTTAGTTCACCACTAGCAAACGCCAAACCAAACTCAAAATAACTATAAAAGCCCATTAGACCATCTTCAATTGCTTATAAATTAGCATATATATGACGATACTGGATCTTCTTTAGATTAAGCTGCACTTCCAAACTCTAGCATCTTGATTTTTCCTTATGAATTCAATCTTGCACTGCTGTATTCTTAGATATGCACATCGTATTCCAAATAAGGGACTGAAGACCTTAGAAATTGCATGACCAACTTCTATAGTACCCTGGAAATTCTGTAAAGTTTTGTTGCATATCTGTCATAGCATGGTAATTAGGGAATTTCCATTGGAAATTGAGGGATTGCCATGGAAAAATGCGATATGCAACAAAATTTACGTTTCCCCTCTGGTACCCCTATAGAAGGCTCCTTCCTAATCAAACAATGTACCAGTCCAGATCGACATACCTCTCCTATCAAATATTACAAATCACAAAGCAATTGAATAATACAGAAACGCGGTGGTTGAACGTGCTTGAAATTATCATTCACGCAAGAGTAAAACCTCTCCACAAATATAGCTAGCTAAATAAGGGGGATCTTGGTATCAAGTCAAAAACTTGCATCACACACGCTCGACGCTGACGCTACGTAGGTAAATCGCAACTTCCCTCACTGCTCTTCTCAACGCACAAACGCATTCGACTGACAAACATCTGAGAACCATTCCCTGATCATACAGACGAGTGTCACTAAAGATCAAAAGATAGTCTACATACACACTTTACGTCCGTCATTGACAATAATTCCATGTAAACCTTGATATGATCTACCACTATGATGATTTAAGCGATTTTCTTCTTACCCACACACGTGCAAGCTATTGCCGTCTGAATGCACCTTGTGGAGGAGGCGGCCCACGACCATCGAATGGAAATGCCGGCATGCCCTCCGCTGAAAAAGGACTCATAGCTGGTGGAAGAAAACCCGGCGGTGGGCCGTTGAAGTAAGCCGGATTAAATGGCATATTTCGAGGACCCGGTATTACCTCTGGAGGGGGAAAATTGCTCATGTTGCCAGGCATTTGAAAGCCCGGTGGGAGAATTTGCTGAGGCATTTGCATTGGGCGTGGGACGTTCCCGCCTAGACCAGGAGGGGCCGTTGGTCGGAACTGTTGCGGAGGAGGAGGGTGTTGAGCGGAAGGCTGTCCTGGCCAGCCTTGCTGCTGCAATTGCTCGAGACCTGGAGGTGGTCGTGTAAGAATATGTGTGGGTTGTGGCCGAGGATTATCATGTTGTGGAGGAGGTCCACCCCGATAAATAGGTTCATCAAAGAATCCAGGTGGGCGACGCTGTGGATTTCCACGTTCGCGCTGAGCTTGTAAATCCTGTTCTCTCTCCAATTGTTGTTGGTGTTGGAGTTGACGGCTAGGTTGTTGTCTGGGTGGATGGCCAAGGATGATCTGCTCTGTTCTTTGAGGCTCTGGAGCTGCTTGTGCTTCTCTCATGAGGCTCATGAGAAACGCAGTCTGTTCGGACCGAGGCTGTTCACCTCTGAAAGAAGACTGACTGATAGCATGCTGACGCTGGTTAACCAAATGATTCAACATTTCTTCTGGACGTACAGTTGGTTGACTGCCTGCTTGTTCACGTTGAGCGCTAAGGTCATGTAAATTGTGGGGATATAGGTGAGCAGCCGGTCTCATCTCATCATGGCGATCTGGAAGACGCTGTTGCGAAGAATCGCGGCCCTCAAAAGGTGTACTTAGTTGGGTATCTTGTGCGGGAGGTTTCGATTGCATCATAGGATTTGCAGGAGGAGTTCCACTGGATTGTAGCATCGCAAGTATCATTGGCATTGCTTCTTTATCCGCAGGGGATTGGATATTGTTGGTCAAACCGTCAAGTCTATGGACCGCTGGCTGAGGTATAGCTGTTTGTGGTTCCGCTTTATGCGAAGTCTCATCTTGAGTGAAGAATTTGTTAAACCTTGAGGTTTTCCCACCCGGTGCAGCGGACACGGCAGATTTTGTCATGTTTTCTGTATTCAGATCAAACTGTGATGCGAGTCCATTGTCATTCTTTGGCTGAGCCCACAAACGGAAAAATTCATCTCCGTTAAACCCAGTATCAAGCGGCGCAAGAGAGATAGGCTTTTGTATTCCAGAGACAGAAGAATGCTCGTCAACCTTTGACTGCGTGGCTTCTTCCGCCACAGTATTACCTTTGGCAGTTGGTTTATCCTTGGAATGCATTGCATCTTTCCATTTTTGCATATCCTCTGCTGTAAATTTGCGCTCACCATTGCCAGTAGATGCGTGCGATTTTTGAAAGTCATCTTGTGGAGCAACTTGGATACCTTCGTCTTCCGCCCACGCTGGAACATCACCATTATGATCGTCATGAACTCTGTTCCTGTCTGCCCAGCGTCGGTCACCTTTGTCCTTATCTCCACGATTATCGAACTCTTTTTCTCGCCAACTTTTGTTTCGATTCTCAAACCTATCTGCATTCGTATTTCGCTCCCGGGGAGTTGGCGGCCCATCGTTATTCTCTCGGAACCAAGTAGGTTCTGTTCTTCCCCGACCGTTTCCAGTTCTGCGATTATTGTCTTGTTCATGAATCTTTTCCTTGTCTCGAGAGAAATTCTCAAACCCTCTAGGTCTTTCCTTTGGATCGCGCTCTTCTCGATCCTTGAATCGCTTCTCATCTCGGTGCCTCTCTCCACCCATGCGCCCGGTGAATCGCTCAGCTCCCTCAGTACCAAAACTCTTTCGAGGTTTCACCTCCATCCAGCCCTCCTGGTCGACACCATCACCAGGCTTCGGTCGCAGCATATCACGCCTGGGTCGATCGTCACTGTCGTCGATTTTTGTACGATAGCTGAGTTTGCTTTGCGACTCGCTTTCGCGAAGGGCGGGTCGATCTGGAGAATCGATACCTTTACCTGCATTTCGAGCAGGATTGGCGGATGAGAAGGTAGTTCTCGTAGGCACAAGTTGAATCGTCTCGGGGTCTATCTGCATGTCAGTACAAGAAAACAAGTAATGACTGGAGGAGTGAGATCGTTGGCAGACATACTTGCATTGTTTCGTGGTCGTCGATTTGTGTGTTCTAGGAGCGGATTTGCATCACGATCTCTTGTTCTATCAGGTATCCTAGCAGAGGTATTTCGATTCGGATCAGGTGTTTGTCTGGAAATAGTTAATATGAGCTATTATGGCTGAAGCTTCTTGCAACAAACCCCATCCATTCTGCAGAAGACAAAAGACCAGGAGGTTTTACAACCAATGGTGAGTCTCGTAGAAACAACAGTTCGTCTCTGGTATACCGACGAGCTTCACCAGTGTCGGGAGCCATTATGATACGTTGCTGCGATCGTGTTGAAGAGTATTATAAAGCTTAAATTATATGCAGATGGAGAATTGTATTGTTGGTAGAATTAACAATATTTAGTCCAGATGACCTTGTAAATTTTGTTAGCTATAGGTGTGTGTTTGTTTTGTGTTGTATTTCGAAGACTGTAGATTATAAGTATGAGCAAGGACGTTCTTGTGGTCGAGCTCAGCGCAGCTACCTAAGTAGGCGCAAAGCTCTACGGTTTAGGCTGTTGTAATTTTGTAGGGTGTGAGAGGGACTTTGAACTCGTCGTGGTTGTTTGTTTAGTACGGCGAGGAGGGGTTTTAAGGTGAGGGTTTTCGAATGAAGGTTTCAGATCTCTTATTGAGTGTGCGCAATATGGTTGACTGGCTTCTTGTTTTAATCTCTGGTCTTTTTTGGGAGGCAATATAGCTTTATGTTATTTTACTTTGACTGTTTTAAAGTTGAGGTTCAAGGTCGTTCGTTTGCTCGTTACCGTCGTGAGAAGTGTTGATGCCACAAAGGCAGGTTCCGTTTGTCTTAGCGATCTTCAGCCTCGGTGGGGCTCAGCTTTGAATGTCGATGATACAAATCTCGTCCATTCAAGCGTTCAAGGGTACAAGCATTATGGTTGTGTGGTATAAATATAAATATTGGTGTTATTCATTACTAATAATATATCATAGTTAAACTAGTGTTCATACATTCACATAACACTCTAGAAATGGAGAGTGTCTCGGAAAGAGGTTAGATTCAATATTCAGGGTATCTTCAATCACAATTATCCTTACTATGGATGTACCTAATAGCTATTAGCTATCTTGTCTGTGTTGCCTTGTAACTATTCAGTCGTTGGGGCCTTCTCCCCCTTCTTCCACCCTTCAATTGTTTGCTTGTCACTTGAATCTATAATCCTTTGCATCAACACCTTCAAAGGCGTACCGCCACCTAAAGCAACTTGTACTTCCAACCATGTAATACTACTGAATCTTGTAATCAACGTGGTGCTTCCTCCTTCAATTGTGGTTGCACGAAACAACAGCTTGAGTATTTTCTCTTGTAACCCCTGTGCAAGATACGGGTTGTTATATAACGTGAACAACTTCTCGAATACTCGGCGTTTTCGGAATATGCCCATATCTGTTGGCGTTTGAAGACCAGCTAGCATAAAATCTAAAAGCCAGGAAACTTCTGAGTGATGGTGATCGTCGAGACTTGGCGACTCGTCTAGAACCTTATACATCAAGGGTATTTTGTCAATCTGCCATGTTGGGCCCTGAGAAAGGAACTTGTTGATTTTAGGATAAAGACAGTGGAGGGGGTCGCATAGTACAGCCACAGAATGCGACGCGAACGACGATATGATGGTGGGAAGTGGTTCTGCGTTGATAACCTTCTTCGATGTTTCCACTAACTCACAAAGTAGAAGCCAAATTTGTTCCTTTTCCTCGAATGAAGATTCTTTGAGTTTGGCTCCAATCTTCGATATATTGGTCAATGCCTCCTTGCGAACACTGAAACGTTCCGAAGATAGTAGCATGATCAGTGCTGCAGCATAACCGCCTTCAATGACTTCCTCTATATCCTTTGCCACCCACTTCACCAATGCATTATGGTCCTCCTCAGGCAGTTCCTTCAGCATTGTAGCATTTACCTCGTCTACTTCTGCTGCCGAAATTTCACCCTTGGCAATTGCAGAATTGGGCTCTCCAGTGGCTCGTTGCGATGGCTGTGGGATTTCAATTTCATCAGCAAGTTTTCGAGATTTATCTAGAATCTTTCGAGCTGACGATTCCTCTGGTGTCTCGTCGACCATAGCCTTGTTGATCAATTTGATAACCTTTTTATCCTCGCCAATCTTTATGGAAGATGCCAGGAAACGAGCAATGAATTCGGCCACATCTTTGAGATTATCTGTTCCAGACTTGACAAGAAATGGCCATTGTTCAGCAACGGCAAGTATCAGCAAACTTACAGCCGACTGCTCTTTCTCGTCGTCGCGGGACTTTGAAGTTAGTTCTTCGAGCGAAAATATGTACTTCACTGGCTTTGAAGCACATCTCGAAACACAGTCATCGAGAAATTCATGAATCCGCCTTTCTTTAGGTGTACCTTGAATTTCCTTAAGTCTCGCTACGAACGTGTCAAGCGCTGAGATTGTAGTCTCAGTCTGAAAAATTTGATTTTCTTGGACAACTGAGTTCAGGACGGATCTCAGCTTGACCAAGGGCACACCGGCAGGTGCTTCGGCTGACAATTTTAACATAGCCACGAAAGGAGAAGCTGAAAGCCCTTCTGCCTTGACGAACCATCGCATCCCCGGCGAAAAATGAGAGAACTGAAACAGATTCTCCAATTCCATAATTCGGAATGCGCGATCCTCTTTGGATACCCCGGTGCTATCGATAGCTTGTAGAGCGTTCGTAAGAGTTTCCGATACGTCAAACTTAGCGTCCAATGCACCCCGTGGAACCACTTCATAATACAGAACTAACAACTTAGTGACGGCCTCTCGTTGCATCAATTCTGTATCTGATAATTTTCGGAATGTACTAATGACATCCTTGATCGAAGGAACACGTTGACAAAATTCATCTGTCAATCTTTCAGCAGCTTGAGTCCATATCGAAGAAGAGGCAACGGCTGCTTCTTGATACATCTTCAATATCTCCCGCATTTTGTTGAATGCGACGGAAAGAATGCGTATTGCAAAAAAGGAAATGAGACTATGTTGCTGATTTAGACAACGTGTGAAAACCTTTTGCGTTAATGGTTGAGGCAATATACTTTCTAGCACAATTGAAGACGGTGGAGGTAGTCTCGCATACCTCTCCTGGTGTCCAAGATATTGAGGGATGGGAAGTTGCAGGGTAGAGAATACAAAAGCTGAATATCCAATCCACGTCGCGGTAAGCTTAGGATCCAACGAAAACGATTTTTTGGTGAAGAAATAGCTTGCGACAAGCTCTGGGGCAGATTCGAGAATAGACAATAATAGCTCGCTTTGTTTCAAGCTCGACCAAGGACGAAGATTTTGGATGAACTCAGATAACACGGTATTGCGGACTGGAACCTCTTCTGTAAAGCGCTCCATCCATTCAATACTGTCTAGTCCGAGGTCAATATGTCCGGCTTTTGTATCAACTTCGAAGCCTTCGTCGACATCAATTCCTCTGGGATAAAATCCATTTTGACGATTAAGGACTCCTAGGTTTGGCGATGTGCACGCGAGCATCAGAAAATCATGAGCAATCTCGTCAACTGCTTTTTTCCCTCTGCCGATTTCCTCATCTTCCTGATCATATGCATACAGCGCTGATATCCGGCCGAGAGAGATTGCATTTACAACTTTCGATTTGGCATCTCTCGGTAGAGCATCATCTCGCAGAACATCGGATTTCAAGGTCTCGAGGATATCGCGTATCACAAACGGGGGATCGTCTCTGATATCTCTTGTTAAGCCCATAACAACATCCCTTTGATTCAGCAGTTCTCGTTTCGATTCTGTGGGGAGGAACTTTATGATAGAAAGGAGGAATCGAAGCGCATTGGTCCGCACAGAAGGCTTCCTGCGATCTTCGACTGCATCTCCTGTATATTTCAAGCTAAGGTTTCGCGCCAATGTCTTGAAGGTGTAGTCTCTTGATCGGAAAACCTGCTTCGCTAAAGCTCCGCCATCGTAAATCGATAGTTCTCGAAGGAGTCGTAAAACTGGGGAGATTACATGCTCTTTGCTCTTATTAGATGTAAGGCCTCTTGCAATCAATTCTAGTTGACGCTTCTGAAGTATCGTTCTACCTAACCTCAATCCATGTTCAGCCATCTCCAGTATATTGGATAAAGTCTTTAAAAGTAACGCCAGGACGGCTGGAACTGCAGAGAGAAGAGATTCATCGTTAGCTTGAGATGCAAAACTCCAAGTTTGCATCAGATCGGAGAGGAAAACAGCTGATTTATCCTCATCGTCGGCAGGCTTTTGCGATTCGAGGTATTCTTTGAGAATGATGATTCGGGCCGAGTTGTCAGTGTCTGCGATGGAAAAGCTGTCCAGAAATGCTTTTAAAGATTGTATGCCTGAATTGGGTCAGTTAAATGTAAATGCGAGATATCGAGTCATTTTGTACCATGTTTTGAACGACCAGAGTCTTGGTCAAATGCTAGAGTCTGCTTCAGTTGCCTCGCAGACTGTATATCGACAGAGGTATAAGTTGTCTTGGTGACATTGGATATCCTTTGACGCTTCTGGTATGCTTGGCCTCCATCTTCAACAACCTCAGAAGTTCGTTTGCTCATTCTCAAGTATTTTATGCTGGCTACTAAAAATTGGGCAATTCAATTGTCGATTGCATCCATCGTCCGTGGTCTGGACAACGTTTTTCGTTCCCCAAAATAATTTTCTTGACATCCTTATCGAAATTTTGATAGTCGGCATGCTTAATCACCGAGACTTTAAAGTTGTGGCGCGAACCTAGGACGGGCGTGGCTTGCAATCTAATGCCCCATGCCATAGATAAATCTACACCCTAACTTTATTTACTGACCTCGCCCTTCCTGGGAGGACCTGGTGGCTTCGACTTCGATGCTATCGTATATTCGAGCTCTAACCACACAACCATGATCAACAAACAAGATCAATCTCGCAATTGGCTTCGATCAAGCCAAAGTTAGCTAATGTCTTCAAATGTCGACGCTTCTTCCACTGACCCCGCGACGCGGTATCCAACGAGTCTCTCACCTCCGCCAGGTGAGCAATGGTAGCTCTGATAATGGGACTGCATCCGCAAGCAGACCAGTCACTTCGTACTCAAGCACAGGAACTGTTCAGCACGATCCGATACCTCTAAAGCTTCCCGTTGAGAGGCGATGCAACCTATGGACGCACGATGAAACGTTCTCGAAAGATGAAGTTGTTTTAAATCTAGACTTATTGCCAGATGTCAAGGCTGGGGAGCTTATGGCTATCGTAGCCCTCAAAACAGACTCAGGGTTTCGCGATTTTCAGGACAAGTCGGCTTTGAATAGAACAGACGTTGATAGTGGAACAGCTTCTGGGCAGTTTGGAAGCTACATTTGGTCTCAATCTGGCCATGACCATCGTGGGAAAGGCTCTAAGCTTGATATGGGCTTTGGTAAACGCTATCTGTTTCTCGCAAAAGATATGCCAAATGATTTAAAGCTGAAGCAACCCGCATTGGAGGTCTCTCTTGCTAAGCCCATTGCCGATGTATTTAATTTGAAGCATCGGTCCAATGTAATTCTTTGCACAGTATGTTCTATCGACACAATCCTTGTCAAATATGCTGCTAATCATAATGTCCTATAGACTGATACAGCCACCAGCTCTGCATCTCATGTTGAGATGTCGTTCAAAGATGAATACCTTGCTCGATCGGACATGTGGAGATTAACTGTGGGTGAAATGGTAAACAAGGCTGTCTATAAAGGGCAAAAGATTTTGTTTATGGGCACGATCAAGGCACAAGTCACTGCTGTTTACATTGGTGGTCGGAAGGTGCAGTCCGCATTCTTTTCGACGACTACCAAACCAGTCTTTCGGAGCGAATCAGCGCGCTACGTGCTTTTTATTCAGATGTCGAGGGAGATGTGGGATTTTGACTCGGAAGGTTCAGGAGAAATAATGTTCAACAAAGTGGTAAATGGCTTTCTACCAGCATTGTTCAAGAAGTGGGTGCAGCTTAAAGTGAAGCATTTAGTCAGCATAGTGTTATTTACAAGAGTCGAATACGATACTGGGTTGGCTTCAGAATTAGCAAGATCTTCACACGATACCGCCTACCACACAGGTGTACAAACTGATGGTAATAAAAAGCCATACAAAGATTTCTATCGAGTTGTTGTTAGTGAGATGGCCAGTGGAGAGTGGACAACGATTCTATATCAGTTGAAGCGCGAGTTTAAATTTTTTCGCAAAGATATCTCCATGCATCGAATCGAGTTAGTCACGGCTTTGGGGGCGCCGTCCTCAGCAACAAGTAAAGGCACTCTTGGGACTCGCATCGAGGCGGAGCCCTCGCTTGCTATGCATGGGAACGTTCTCGAAGCAATCGATCTTGCTTCGACCCAATTTGCGCATGATTATATCGATCGGGACCTTGTTAGGACTGGAATATCTATTGTTGTCGTAACTCCATGTGCTGGGCTTTTTGAAGTAGACTATGAGACTCTTCGTAAAACCACAGAGAGTCTCATCGGTAACGGCATTGGAATTGACCTTGTTTGTCTCCCAAAAATGCCACTGCACTCTGTACCACTATTCCGATACCGAAACCCACGATATGCTTCATTTCAAGAAGCATTGCATTTTAAAGCTCTTCGTAGCGAAGATAGCACTCCGCGTCAAACAGCTCCCATATTTGGAAGCTATTCATCCTTGAACGGCTCGCTTTCCCCACCCAAAATTCGTGATAGAAGTTTCCAAAATTCCTCTTCAAATAGTGGGCAGGACCCTAGTGAGTGGAACTATGCAATACCACACTGGATCGATGTATCATTTTGGACTGGGGCTTCCCAAGATCTGCTGTCTACATATCCTCTGGCTGATTCGAAGCTCTTCAAGAAACGAGTAGCCGAGTCCTCTAGCGATTTCGCGATACGATGTAAAATGTATGAAATGGAAATGGCTAGTATCATGGAGAATTCAATGACCGAGATTGCCGTTCCGCCACTGCAACTAGACATTGTCTTTCCCCAATTGTTAATCCAGGAATCTCGTGAAACTGCGGGTGCGAAAAAGCATTCTTATACCTGGGAACGCGCGAAGTTGCAGTCGAGCCTTTCAGAGTTTATTAATGGGCCATCAAAACCTTTACTTGATCGACATGCCACACAATTTGAAAAGCAATTCGTGAAGGCACTTGATCTATACGATGTCAACCACTCTGAAACCGTGGAGTATTTTATCGGCTCACGACAAAAAAGCCTAAAGTCGCCCTTTAAACCAGGAAGTGAGGAAACAGCGAGGAAAGTTCTTGCAAATGATTCTAAAGTTTTTGGCACCTCTTTCACTGATGATAGTCCAACCTCAAGAAGCATGAATTTGCTCAATGGGCTGAAGCTCGACAGAGACAAGCAAAGCTTACATAGGAATGATCCGATATTGCCACGTAAAGGCAGTGTAAGTAGCACCATGACTGCAGCCAAAGCTCCTGCTCCACGACCTACCAAATTGAACCGCCAAATAAGTCTAGGCAAGTACGGTTTTGGCATCGCCGCTCCTAAGGGTGTCGCAGCTGAACTACACACTGAAAATGCTAGTGCAGCGAAACCAGTTTCTGCTTCGACGAAAGAATTTGATCCAAAGAAGAAGAATACTTTCACCATAGCGAATCATTTACTTAGCGCTCCAGTGAGCCAAGATCGACCACCGTCATCAAATAGCGACAAGTCAAGGATGAAGTCCGATAGCAGTTCCATCGAAAGCAAACGAAAAAGCGAGCCGGACGTTGAGAGGAGTCCTTCGATACGCCCCATGACTATCAAGAGCGCACTTCAGTCTTTAGATTCGACGAATCAGTTCAAATCTAAATCTGTCCTGAGCTCCTTCTACGACGGGATCAAGGGCACCGAAGATGAGCACATGAATGTGCAGCTGCTCAGAACCAATGATAACCAAAAGGTGTATAACTCAAAACTTCTCGCAGAAGCGGTTCCAGAACTACCAGCGACCCTATCTCCTACTACTGCTTTGTCGCCATGGCTAAGTGTGCTGAATCCATCCAACCCAACAGAGAATGATGCAATGGGGAAAACAGTGTACAGAAGATGGCAACATGTCTTCCCTAAGCCAGTGCTCACTAGAACGATGAAATGGAAATCTCTCTGTTCTCCCGCATCTGTGCCCTTGACCACAGAGTCGTTTCCTACAAAGCTTCAACTTGAAACTGAATATCAGCAGAAGCCATACAATATCTCACAAAATTCCGAGGATGAAATTAGCGAAGATTCAAGTAATCGGGAAGACTTTTTGAGGGAGTTGATTAGCTTACGACTTTCCCAAGGGTTTCAGATTGTCATCGGTCCTGGGGTAGCCGAGGCATTTGGACAAAAGTCTCTGAAGATCGCGGATGTTTTTGACCGTGATCGTATTGCTGAGGATGGAGCCAGTGTATTCATGTCCATGGGAAATATAATTCATCAGTTATCTTGCGTGAATGGTACAGAAATCGAAGTCAATATGTTTGTCCGAAAACCTACAGCTCTGACTACACCTAGCCAAGGGACATTAAGCCCCTCTGGATACTATCCGGCTATTCGAACTACTTTGAGCGAAACCTATGAATCGCGCAAAATGACGTTGGGTCGATCAAAGGATGAATATAACTGGAATTACGTAGACTCCTTCATTGCGGGCTTCGAAGACGACATGAACGAGCACCTCCGGTTCTGGCGTGCAAGGTTTGTGCTGATTCCTGTGGTACGCCCAACTCAGTCTCGACGAGACCGCATGAGAGGTGAGGATAACGAAGAAGAAGTCCGACTAGAAGGCATCAGGAAGCTCACTCAAATGTGGCAAAGCCACAGATACATTCCACCATCAGAGCGGCGTTTCCATAGTCTTGCCTCCAGGAAAATAAAAGATTCAAATCCACTTGACATTGTGTATAAGACGGAGGATCCATCCGTTGTTGTTAGCGCAGAACTCGAGACTTTACCCCTTGTGGAGACAAGTGAAAGTACAACTAGACGTGGGCACTTACTTGACACTGATCGTTTTCGAAAATCCAAACTTGATATTGCCGCCTTGGCGGAAGCTATCCAAGCACCAGTGGAGAAGGGCGGTGTCCGTATGCAGAATCGAAGATGGCATTTTCGATTGCATTATAATTGTTTCATCGGTTCTGATATGACGACATGGTTACTTGAGAATTTTGAGGACATTGAAGATCGTGATCAGGCAGTGGAATTGGGCAACTTTCTTATGGTTGACGAGACACAAAGGTTGAGAGAGAAGGAAGTTGGTAAAGATGCAGGCATATTTGTCCATGTCGAAAAACGTCATCCTTTCCGAGATGGGCAGTATTTCTATCAAGTTACTGGAGAATTTGCCAAACAGAGACCGGATAGTCGCAGTGGTTGGTTCGGCTCTCGACGCCGCGAAAATTCTGTACCTTCGACTCCAATGGCAGATGTTATGCCCAAAGACTCCCCTCGACCAGATAGAGCAAGATCCAGCTCTACGCAAGATGATAGTTCACACGAGTCGGGTGTGCCAACTCCAACTACATGTGGGGGCAAAAGGCCCAAAGTTTCTTTAAGTAAAGTTATGAAGTATGATGTTGACCATCGAAAACGCTCTTATCGACCCGAACTCATCAACCTTCACTATGATCGTCTTCATAATCCTGACAATTGTTACCACATTCGAATTGATTGGCTCAATGTCACCGCTAAGCTGATCGAGGATGCCATACATACGTGGGCAACAACCGCTGAACAACATGGCCTACGATTAGTCGAAGCACCAATTGGCGAAGCATGTTCCATCGCTTCGGTTCATCCATTCAGGAGTCCCTACTTGATTAAATTGTCCTTACAGCCTCCAGATCAACAGCCCCGAACATATTTTGACGTCAATTCCTTTACTCCGCAAGCACAAACTACTCAATCTAATCGACATTATTACCAAAAAGCAATCATGAAGAAGTTCAATTTTGTTCTTGATATTGAGGCTGCGAAGAATTTTCCAAGCAATATTGATGTGTTGTTCTCATGGGGTCGACCAGATTATACCTATACACAGTACATTCATAGATCTGGAGTATTACTTGCACAAATTACAGATGAAGGCAACTTCCTCCTATTAGCGAATCGACTATACAATAATAGGACTACATCGGCCAGAGATACAGAAAAATACATGAAAGTGGATCATGCGGGCGTTAATCGCATGGGACCCAGTCCAATTGCAAACAATCCAGGAATCGCTGCAAATACATCCAGCCCCTTTCAATCGCCAATCCTGCGTGCGGCTCATGCCCCTTCTCCTCTTCTTCGTGCGACCTACCCCCTTTCCCCTTCATTACGAGCGACAGCTGATGTACTAGGCGCTTCACTTCCCAATTCAAAACTAGCTATCGCCGGTGGAATCAGTCCTGACACCATCAAAGCCGAACTTGAAGAATTTTGTCACAATAGCTGGAAATTAGAACTCTTCTATAAAGAAGTTTTTGAAAAAGTCACACCACCACACGCGACCCCACCAACGCTCAGAAGTTCATTCCCGGCTATGCTTCTCGACTCGAATATTCCGACATTGGGATTGCCGCCGGGGATCTTGACAAGAGATGGAAGGGATAGTAGTCCGACACCAATGAGGTTGGAGCGGGTGCCGGGAGTTGGAAGTAGTATACCTGTACTTGGGAGGAGACCGAGCGTACAGATGAGTATTGCGACTAGCGCAAGTGACTTGTCAAGGCAGGAAAGTCCAAGGGGGAGTATAGCTGAAGGTTAACGTTCTCGAAAATTAATAGCTAAAAGTTCCAAAACTCGTCTAGGCATCATGGGAGCTGGTCTCTTAAACATGACTCGATTGGGGCATCTGAATGCTTTTGATTTGTAGGATACCGAAAAAAGGCAGATGGAGATTGGTGTTCTACTTTATTTGTTCGGGAATCTCGAGATGTGTATGCAAATATTATGAATTGGAACGCCAAGTTTGAAAGTAACGCCTATGCATTTGGCAACATTGAACGATCACGATTCAAGACTCTTACCAAGTACCGTTATTCCCTCACTATTACACTACTTTGGATCTGATAAAGACTGTGATGTCGAGTTATTCGAGGTCATCTGATAGCTATAATGCAAAGATTACCCCTGAGTATGGATGTTCTTGAAGCTGTTGGTCTTTTGTTGCCTGTGGATTTCGACCTGGTGAGTACCTCAGGGTTATCCTTCGCGTAAGCTCTGTAGATTCAAAGCTCTCGAAAGCTCCTTTCCACAAGCTTTTTCTTGAATAGCTCGGCAACTCTGGCATAATCATTTCAGGCGTCAAGGAAACTTCAATTTCTGCTATCGTGCCTGGGAAACCTTCCTAGTTCGGTCCCCAACTAGAGACAGTCGAGATTCTTGTTGACCCCCCTTTAACTTTCTGCAAACTAATCAATCATGCTTCTGTTGCTTTGTGTCTGAAGGGATGCATTCTAGAAGGACAACGGTACGCACGATGAAATGGTGAACATCAGAATCATGTCAAAACTGTTCAGACGTTAAGCCGACGTCTGTTATCTTCCCAGGAAGAAAAATAGGAGGATGAAGTTCAACGGTTATCAAGACTCGAAACCATTGGCCATTGTTTGTTCATACGCCACATTTATTTCTCTTAAGTCATTCATCGAGACAACCGAAACATTCGCCTTTTCAAAATGACTTTCTTCATATGTTCCATGCCATTCGTTGTTCAACAATTCGTCAATGGATCATGTAAGCCTTATCTATGATGAGTTTCATCGAATATCGTTATCTCATCTTATTCGGCCAACCACTGTTGTTTGCATAGTTCCATTATATATATATTTTTTCTCGTGCTCACACAAATTGGGCATAAGCATTGTCATTGACGCCTATTGCATGTCTAAGATCGCATCAATATGTCACACTATTCGAACATTCAAGTCAACCACAATCTTTCATTTCATATCAATTAATCGGTCTATTTCGATACCTGATAATATCGCAAGATATCAAAGCGTGTATTCGTCTGTCTTTATCATAAGTGTAGTATACTTAGGCATCATTTTGAGATTCATATACGTTTAAATGTCTACAATCCATTCAAATCAACATCACCTCAACCTTCGTTCATGTCTCTCAACTCTACAATGCAGACAATATTGCACATGATTCTGGATACCAAACACGCCATACACATCATATTCGCCAGGAACTGCGCAACCCCCTCATTTGGATTTCGTTTTGATTCAGTCAACTATCTGTATTTATCATTAAGCTATGGCTACTATATACTTAGAAGACTAATTTGAAGTACACTACTGGTATAGAAAATAAGCATAATCCACATCCATGCTATGGTGCAGTTCACCCGCTCAACTTACAATGAGTATACCCACAATATCAACGCTCAATTAAATTATATCAAAGAATGTCCTCATCAACTGTAATCTCTTTAAATCTTCAAGGTAGCATTTCCCGCCGCTGTTGTAGCAGATCCCTTATTTACCACCCCGCCAGCTCCTACAGTGGGTCCAACGCCTGGAAGTGTGAAGTCTGGGTAATTTGGCCATTCTCCCAATCTCGCTGGGTCACCTCCAATTCTCACCCACTGTCCTACACTTGGAGTTCCATTATCCAGTACAAAGAGCATGGCCCAACTCGGCGGATACACATGTGCATTAGGGGGTGTTGTAATCGAACACTGCATATTTGCTGCTGTGCCAGAGCAGGAGAAGGCTGGAAAGAACGTTCGCTGGCCAAAGGAATTCCCATGGGTAGCTCCTACGGCTGCCATAAGAGATATACGAACGGTTGATGGATTACCTCGGTAGAGAGTAGCGGCTATGCTAATTGTATCGCCATAGCCGAAATCGTTGCCGTTTGAAAACGTGAAACTTGGTTGGGTAACACCGTTCAATAGGTAGGGAGGTAAAAATACCTCGACGCGATATTCTTGGACAAATCGAGTATCTTCGGGGTCACTACCAGTGACTAGCACTCTGCCATCTGGAACCAGCACGGCTTCGTTGTGGTAAAGGCGGTCGATAGTTGTGTTTGCCAGAGAAGACATTCGGGAATTCAGAGGCTTCGACGGATCGTAAAGAACAGCATTATGGTTGGGTTCGGTAGCAAGGCCAAAACCAGCGAAACCTTGTTGAGCCCCATTGAGAATTAGAAACGTGCCGTCGGGACTAAAAGTACCAAGTTAAAAATGCGTGGTGTAAATTCTTGAGGGGAAAGCTTACAGGGCTACCATAGATGATACCACTCTTTTCGAAGGCTATGCACTCTTGTTAACAAAGTCTCTTGAGTAAGATAATAGGGGCCAACGCTTACCATACGCTCAATAGTCCATTTTGCGCCAGGTACCTCAGGTTTGAGGGATACACAATTGTCCAACGCGATTTCTGGACCTGGAGTAGAGCCTCCGCAAATCATCACTACGAGTGGATCTGTATAAGGCGCATTTTGAGGCATCAAAACAGCAGTGCCTTCCATGGGATACGTCCTTCCACCCAGGAAATTATTTACCGCAGCAGGGATATTCGGTAATACTCTTTGAGTCTGCAAAGTAACCTCGTCTAAAATCCTCGCCTCGTTGTAATATGCAATGAAGATACCTCCAGTTGGAAGAACCGCAAGATATGGATACAAGTTGTACGGATCCGTACGAGCCAGATAGTCGCAATTTAGCACATCTCCTCCAGCAGGGCGAGGAATAATTTCCAAGGAAGGAACGGCCGCGCCATTGGAGCCCACTTCGCCACCTACCACAAGGATGCTTCCATTAGCCATAATCATTGCCGAGGGATACCACCGACCCGTCTGCAGACCAATCTCTTGATAATTTTCTTCCCAATCATTCTTGCTTGGTACTCCAGGTGCCCCGTCTGGAGTATAAAAACGGACACCTAGAGTTGAGGGAAGTGCCCAGCCTCCGATGTTGATCTGACGCCCAAGACGATCGGGGAGAATTATACTGGCAGAACAAAAGACGTCTGTCTTCACATGCATGGGCCGCCATGCTGCCGTATAGTTATTGATCTGGGTAAGGTCGAGCTCATAAGCACCAGTGCTGTTGTTTGCTGGCGACGTTCCGAATTTTTCCAGAAAAGAAATCTTTCCGTTGATGCCAACAGCGGATGTTAATGGAATGATTGGCCCTGTAAACTCATCAGACAAGAATTCAGACGCTCTTAGTGTTATAGCCTACCTCCAATGAGGAACTCATATTTTCCTGCAGAATTTCCGCTCTCAAAAGTCCAGCTGTTGAGTGGGGTCCCTGTCCAAGTGTAATAGGTAATCAAGGACGGCCCACCACAATATGTATCACGATTACCGGTGCAAAGCATGACACATTGCGAATCATCAACAATCGTAGCCTTGTGGTTGATAACATCCTGTACATCACCGCAAACTGTGAATGAAGTCAACACAAAGTCTGATCTGGAACGTTACATGAAAGGGAAACAAAATTAGATGCCAATAGCAAATGCAATTTAAAGAATCACACAAAATCCAAGGAGCTTTTAGGTGCATCAAGTTATGAAAAGAATTAGCTGAACAAACGGGAACTCACAGCATTGATTCGAATATTCCATACCCCCAGCACTATATCCAAATTCAGAACACAAGCTAAGACAGTTTGTGGCTGTGTTGTTATTTGTAAGTGCGATTTGATAAGGGAACACTCTATTCACAGCATCGTCACTGCATGGTGATCAGTTCTAATCTTTTGTGTCGCAATACTAGCACGTCATATGCGACGAACAATTCGAAATTGAGAGTTGCACCTACGTGAGACACCCCTTATATTTCCAATTGCCTGGTAAACTCGTGTTCTGTATTACGGGTAGTTGTCGCACGATCAAACTTGTTTGATTAGAATAAATGCTCATACGATCGCCTATTGAAATTAGGAGTTAGCATGATTTACACTTGCTTTTGGCAAAGAACAAAGATTGTATTGTAGAATGACGATATAGATGTATAAGACAAGGGGAAGAGCGATGCTGCAGATGGGGCATAGGATTGATAGTGCAAGACCGCAAATACTAACCTCCACCACACATTTGATTTACATTTCCGCCGCACGGAGTGTTGCACTGAGAATCTGAGGATGCCAAGGCTCCCAGATTAATAATTGCAGAGTCGCAATAACATTGTGTATAGTATTCCATTCCAGCTATACTATATCCTGCTGTGATACAGTTTTGTATGCAGGATTCCACAGTCATATTGGCATCGTTAGGCAGATTGTCGGCGAGGATACTACCACGACCAAGGGCTCGGTCAACCCAGCATCCTTTGTAGGTCCATTCTTTTGGAAGATCTGTGATCGTGGCCGAAGGGACAGTGGCACTGATTGTCGTGGGTGTTGGCGTAGGCGGTAAACTCGTTGCGGTGTAATTGTATACGTTCATCCGCCCGGAACTACAAGATAATTAGTCATTGATTCTCGCGAACTCTCTCGGAGAAAAGAATCAATGTGCAACGACGACGCTAGAAACAATACTCACCCTCCGCAAAATTGCGTCAAGTTCCCTCCACATGCCATATTACAACCCGTTGCTGGAGCGCCATAGTTTTCAATCTCGTGGTCGCAATAACACTCACTGCCATACTCGACGCCCGAGAGTCTATAACCTCCGAGAATGCAGGCGGAAAGACATGCATCGACGCTCATGGATGTCCCGGCAATGGAATATATCTGCGTGGTGAGGGTACGTGCATTCACGCTATCATTGTAGCACCCAAGAGGTACCCACCCAGACGGTGCTCCTGTAAATGTAGGAACGGGAATAGAGCTTGTCGTGAGAGTAGGAAGCGAGACTATAGCATTGTTCAAATCATAAAGACTCAATCTGGCGGAACCACCACATGTTTCTGAAGCATTACCATTGCAAGGCATATTACAACCCGCCTCGCCATCAGAAGCTAGGCCCCCGCCATTGAATATGTTATTCGCGCAATCTTATGATTGTCAAATTAAAGCTACAAGCTTGACTAGGGCTTGCCACTTACAGCATTCTCCTGAGTATTCAGCTCCAGCAAGTACGTAACCAAGGTTTTGACATGTCGATTGGCAGATTTGGATTGTCAAAGCTGCCTCTCCTCCTGGAGTGACTACATTAGTAGTGAGCGTGCGAGCCCCTACGTTGTCGCTAACAATGCTGAATCAGTAAAATTTTGTGTGAGGGTTTTCAAGCGCGAGTATACGGAAAATGAAAATAGTAAAAGCAATTTTCAGTCAGGGTACCCGGCTACCAGCTTTCTGCGTTGCAATATGCCAGTAATTTAAGGTATATTGATGGGAGGGTATAGAATGCAAGCCATCGATTGCTCTATCATCGATGGGCCCCTTGCACCCTCAATTGGAACCTCTTTCTTCAAAGGATGGAACTTTCAACGAAAAGTAAGGGTGTGCTTGGCAATGTAACAATGTAAATATATACCTGTAGCAGCCCACATATGACCATGTATCTGCTCTTGGTAGGACAGAATGACTCCCTGAACGCGCTTCGGAACAAGTAAACTATCGAACAAAAGCTAATTAGCAGATGGAATACAGGGTGGCAATCACAAAAAGCTAGCATTAACATACCGTCATGGATAGACTTAGCGCTGCAAAGGCAAGCCGAAGAAAAGGAAGAGCCATGATTGCAGTTGCTAGCAATCACCATTCAAATGCACGATGGGAAAGACTGTCGCTCAATGATATACACGGGAAACGGAGAAAGAAAGTGAAAAGATCTGCACTCGGAGAGAGAACTCCATCAACCTGCTTAAGCTTTACGGTCTTGGATTACAGTGACAAGAATTGACAAGAATTGCCATGACCTTCCACATGATGGATCACTGATCCTCGGATCCTTGGAGGCTGACAGGAACCAGCCTGAATGTTGTCTTTTCTCTTTACGAACAGCAAAATTGTATAGTTCTCACCTGTTGATTCGTATTATTTGCTTTCATCTGGTGCAAGGTACACCCCGTGGATTCTCTATGGTTATCTCCACACTGTCGAAAGTGGTATATGGTACCAGAAAGTTATTTCCAAACAATACGATCATGCATGTACCGCAAAACAGGCGTTACAAATCCTTGGGTGTTTCTTTCTTTTTCGCGAATCCTTGTCTGCGGCTCGAGGATTCCTGATGACCTGGAATTTGAATCTCGTTCGGACATTTTCCACGGCTCGGTTTGGATACCGAAAGAGGCACGACATCCGCCAACGACTTGGCTAACAAATGAACAACTGAGAGCATGACTGACTGTGCAGATACGTGAAGTATTGACAGGCTGAAGAACCGGTGTGGCAAGTCTCACGGTAGCACCTACGAAGTTACGAGGTATGACAATCATGATAGGGCTCGTCGCCACCAAAAGTGAAGTCATAGAATGGGATGGATCGTGTCATTGGAAGATGCAAAGCTTATTCATGGCCGTGTAACAATTGCATAGGTACACTATTGTATATTGATGTACTGCATCAACCTGCAGCCTGAGTAAGTGGAGATAGCCGTAGCCAAACTATTGAGTGAGATGATGTGCTGGCGATACAATGGTCCAAAATCGAGGGATATCTGCACGCAGAACCATGTACGTATATTAGATTTTGACCAGCACGAAAACATTTTATACCAGTCTATACGATATCGGAGCAAAGAACGTTGTTGGTTACCCGATATTGTATTTCAGGGGTTCTTTTGGTCCAAAAAAACGTTCAATTAAGCTTAATGTGGCGGAGGTGGCTAGGAAACTAGGAGCATTGTTATACCCCTTGTGAAGAATCCCTTGCAAAGTTGATGACCCACTACATTTCAATATAACATATTAATCATGCATAGCCGAAAAAGGAAACTCGATTTGATAGGTCTACACGAATAGAAGAGTTGCGATATCAAGTCTAGACTCGAGCAATACACTTGAAGCCCAATCCTACTCACGGTAAACGAATCAGAGTACGCATGTAACGTAGTCTCTGGATGGAGTAGTGAACTAGAAACCCATCGGAGAAGATGACATGCTTATCTTTTTACGATACCGAGTCAATGATACTCAACAATGTTTATCTACCTACTATGTTGTAGGAGAATCTGACCATTCCCGAGTCATTGGCAAGAGATAAAGAAACGACGATACCATAATCCTTTTCCGATATGCAAAATTAGAATACCCAAGATGTTTATTGATCGGCCCGGGATTCATGACACATTCAAGGGTAGGGTTGCATTTATCCGGTCACCACATGTAAAGCAGACACGACCGAATTAATCCTTGAAAATTCGAGAACACCATCTTTTTGTATGCCTAGTCTTCGTGTATGCAGTTCTTATCAGTGACTTTCCAACAGTTATGAAAGTGTAGATGGGTGTGTAGGATTGTACATTTTATTATCCGTTAAGAGGCTTCATTTACCGATTACTCCTCTAATCTTCCCATGTGTATCGTCCCGAAATTTGTTCCATGCAATATCAAACCAAATTAAGCACCCGTCTTATCTACCTCACTTCTCATATCTTGCTTACTTGAAGTATACTATCTCTTTCGATTTCGTTCTCAGCTCGGGCTTCCGCAAGTCCCCTGCGAGTACATTTTGACACTTTTGACAGTCATTCCTCTGTCTTCGGGCATCCCCCACGTTGGGCCCCACTGACTTGAAGCGTTCCAGAACTCTGCCGGGGCCGTCAGACTAGCATCTCCCCACGGTTTGTTGCCAACCTTATCACTATCACCAACGTTAGTTTTCATTGTACTTGCAAGCCGCACGCGACTAGACGACTCACGGGAAGTATCCGTTGGTCCCGCCCACTGCCACGCTATTTAATGTGAGCAAAGTTATCATCATGCCATTTTATGCTCAAGGTAATCTTACTTCAGAATAAGATAGAAGGCCTGGTCAAATGGAGTGGCTGGGTTTCCCGTTTGACTCCATGGATCATGTAATGCCGAGTTGTTCACAATTGTCTTGCCGAATTCTCCTCTATTCCACATACTGTTATATCCCCTACTGAAAGACAGGTAGAATACTTGCTACACCAAAATCAGTTCTGAACAGGCTACAAGACGAGAATAATAAGATTCATGGAGGTCATACCAAGAGACGACTGTTGATATAGGTGAAGATATAGTCTTCACTCCATTCAAGGCCGTATGTATAATAGCTTTCACTGTAGTCGGTTCGTCGAATATTGTGTTTTCCATCTGTTTTCCAGAAGGCGTCTACTTGAGGAATTGGGCCCCAATGCTTCGATAGTGGTCAGCTTAAGTCTGGGTTTCAAACTAGATGGATCATACCAAAGCAGAGATAATGCTGTCTCGACCTCCGTCGTATGTAGCCCCATCATTACCTTTACTTTCAGCGAGATCTATCTCACCACTAGCAGGCCATGGTCCGTAAACAGAGTCTTCTGGCATCATCCTGTTCCAAGTAAGTAACTTCCAATGTGAAGGAAGATGGAAATTCACCATATCGCTGGCCATAACCAATCACCCTTTGGCATCTTTGCAATGACTTCAATTTTGCCATATTTGATGGTTTTCTTCCCCTTAGTCGACAACCTGGCGCTTCGAACCGGATTTATAATGGTACCGGCGGTAATATTGCTGTACATAGAACAAGACGAGCCCGCATCATCAGACGTACACACGCCATCAGGCCTGTTGTCGGTAGTCAAGTTTAATGTATACCCGTTCAAAATCTGAGCAGGTGTAATGTTTGTTGAATTGACTGTCAATGTTGGGACGATATGAAGCCCATCGGCATCAGTATAAGCATTTTGAGGGTCATTTGTGGTCCATTCAAAGGATCCAGTACTAGTTTTATCAGTTGACAGATCTTTCAACGTAATTCAGTAATTTGAACTGACCCGAAGCCGCCTCGTTGAATCTCATAACTCCATATACTAGGGTCTATATTATGGAAATCGTCTTCAAACATAAGACAGTATGAATTGTTTGGGACTGATGTAAACCCAATGTAGCACATGATGCCTCCAAGCCCAAAGCCAATGATAATACTTGTCCAGAAAATTATTGAATCCCAAGTTCGTCCAGACCACTTCTTGCGTTTTCCCTCTGTAGCAACCTTTTCTAGCCATGGCTTTTCATAGCTTTCTTATGTTCAGTATCTGTTACTCTGGGATAAAGGTCCAAACTTACTCGCCAATAAGCCTAGCACTCTTAAAACGGCGCTGTCTTGGAGGTACAATATCTAAACCATCTCCAACGGTCAGCAATTTATCCAACTTTTAGAGTGCTATTCCCATACCTGAAATTGAAGAAGCTTCCCCTGGTGATGAAAATCGGTCACTTGGTGTACTTGTATAGGAGAATTCGTGATTTGGTGTTCCTGGTTGAGAGAGAACTTGAGGTGTTCCGGGGGCAAAAGCTCGATGGGTTTGAGGGTCTTGCGCAGTCAGGGATGTACTGTGTGTTGACATCTTGAGGATTCTCTACTCTCTGCAACTTTGAAAAGATTGTGATAAGTCGCTGGATAACTTATCGAAGAATCACAATCTCAATTTGGACGCTTGACTGCTTTTATTCACCCACGCACTTGCCCGAATATCCCCACGAAAAATATGGTATGGTAGAAAATATTTCCAAGATAAGAGAAATCTCCGATAAATAAGCTAAAATAAATCGATCCATTTCAATAATGGTATTGTCGAATACCGCATGGGCGACAGAGTACCTTGTTTCTGCATCAATCCCTGAAGCTTTGGACGTTTTCTGCCAGCCTCATAAGAAGAAATGAGAGGAGTAAGCGAAATGATGCCCTAGTAGATCTGCATGCGCTGGTAATATCGCCGATAGTGAGTGTGTACGCAATATCGAAAATTGATTATGATAGCAGAGTTACAGACATGAATGTTCAGCTATGTTCAATCAGAACCATAGCATCTGGCGGTATCCAATAGCTGTGAACCATTCTCAACTAGTGTTTGAAGGACTCAAAGGCCAAAACGAAGCTAAAGGCGGATGTAACCTCAAAATCTTAAAGGCGTCAATCCACGATAATGATTGAACTGCCCGAGCCGCTAGGCCTGAAAACATATGATGCGATGTCTTATATGGGGTGATGGCACTGTAACACTTTGCAAGAATGCATGTGAATATCGATATTGAATACGAGAGTTCAGGAACCTGCAGATAGGTCTCATACTTGTGGTAATGGTTACTTGATTGGACGGAAGACGAACGGTTGAAATCAGAGAAAATCGAATATGGGGTTGAGGGAAAAGTTAGAACAATGAACTCAAATCAAAATTCGAAACAACGGTTCAGATGATCCAGAAGGAAAGGTGCATGTTGGGTATCTCGTTTGTATTACCGAGAAAAAGAGGTGGTTGAGATGTCGGGATATCGAAATGATCGACATTAAAAATTCCTAACGAGAGTTCAGGGTGGAAAAACGTTGAATTGTTTACTTCCTTGTATGAGTTGTACAAAGTGCGAATTTGTCGGCCAACGAACAGCCAGAACTACAGTGTTATCTGTACCACTGAGTAACATGCAAGCAATTTGAAGATGGAGGGGTAGCGGACAGGGTATTTTAGCGATTGATTTAGGGTAAATAAGCCTACAGTGGGTCTGTGACCCCTGAAAGCTTATAGTAAGATATCACACCGGGGTCTGCACCTAAATTCGTTATTAGTATTGAAAGATTTAGGAAGTACCCTGCTGTACTAAGGGGCCAAGGGCTGGCAGGATCTGAGCACGTCTAGTCTTATGGAGAAATGGAGAGTTCCAATCTAGCTTACTTATATTGCGTTACTATGAGCCTCGATTTAGCCAATCACATCAAAGCAAACACCGGACGAACATATTTGGACACTTTGGTGGTCAATGTTTTGCTGCTCTCCCATGTATCTTCCTAATCTCCCCAGCATCTCAGAGGAATTTCCGATCAATGAGGAACCCATCAATTTCAATATCCTGGTCTTTTTGCGGGATCTGGATGATATAACCATGTACAACAAACCCCTGGTCAATGTCAGTCTCTCAATACTTCGAAGCTTCGTATTGTTGAGCCATTCAACGGAAAAGCTTTCCGTATAGACTTATCTTATTCATTGGAACTACCAGAGATAACACACGTTCTCAAGCCTCCTACCTTATCGTCGGACCATAATGCTATTCTTAGGTCAATATTCTACATCCTGCATCCGTGGAGATATAGACGAAGCCACAACTTTCGTCCAAAGACACTATACATCTGTAAATTTGATCCAATAGTATAGGCTTCCCGCAGGAGATGTGGCTACTGCCTGCTGTGTTACCGAGGCTATAAGCCACGAGCTCAATATCTTAGATGTAGTATTTGTGCTAAATTCGTGTTTTCCATCCCGGTAAGTCGTTGAAACTAACCTAAATTTCGATATTCCATCGCCCTCACTCAGCTAGCTCGAACAATCTGCATACAGAAAGCCCACGGTCTTCGATATCCTCCTACAGCCGCCATCGCGAATGTGTTGGCAAGTGTAATATTGACTTCCGATTTTCGACAAATCCCGTCAACTGCCTACGATCTAATCCGCGTATCGATTACTGATAATCTCAGGTTCCCACTTTCAATCTAGACTTGCAGCTCTTCAATTCCTGGTTCAAGTTGGTATCAGATTTTCCCCAATCTCAAACCTACAACATCATGTCTGAAGAGTTCAACTTTCAACTGCGCTCTGGTGAGCAGCTGCAAATTCTCCCAGATACACGCCCTATGATGGCAGAACGTCATCAGAGTGTCCCAGTACCTTCAATGATCCGCCCAGAAAGTCTGGCGCCAGCCTCGCGACCCCATAGCATTATGAGCACAGGGTCTGCAGGAAGCCGCGATCGTCATACTCTGGTATGTCTTTCGGTTACATAGTTTACTATATATTATTTCTCCCTCCAAAAATACTTGAAATGATTTCTGGCTTTCGCCTGATGATGGTTTATAGGTTGCGAAATATCTTCAAAGACGATGCAGTGCTGCAAAATGGCTTCAACCTATCGAGGAGGAGAATGGCACCATCAACGAATCGTCGTGGGTGGGTGTTGCTATGCGGCTTCCGGATGGTAGTTACTACACTGAGCCACCAAACTTTGATAACAACTTTTACACCGTGATGCAATATCTTGGTTGCAAAGTTGCCTTTACAATGTCTTCAGATATCACTGCAGCATTGATGGACCAAATTGGCCCTTTTCAAACAGAAGTCCAAGTACATCCACGTGGAATCAGACTTCCAATTGTCCAAAATCTCTCAGAACTTGCATACGGAGGTACTGGAGTATCAAAGAAGTCGTACTTATGTGTGTTGAGAGAAGAGAGGCTCATTCTCATTTGGAATGAATCGGTTGAAAGTATTATGACCCACGGTGCAGATGTTGAAGGTATTCTCGTTGGTCTGGTAAGTAAAATCAACTGAAAATAGTTTGGACTGTGCTTACGGAAAGTAAAATAGATCTGGGGATCTCACATTGGTACCATGACAGCTACTTCTCCATACGCATCCATGACTCCACCTACTGGACAAACGCCAGGTCAAACTCCCGGACGAACCCCATCGGCCATCAGTGAGGACCCTGAATTCAATGAAAAAATGAACATTGTTCAAGCCGCGATCGAGCGCGAAGAAAACAAAGACACAATTTTTAATCCAGATATCGAGGCCGCGGCACCACCAGAAAGGCCCTTTCTGTTATTACATGCTGGTGTCATTGGATTTGCCATGACTTTGGTGGTATTCGTAGAGATGCTTTGTGCGTCGCGACTAATAACAGAGTATCAATGGGACGGTGGTGTACTTAGGTTTGCACTTGTCGCCGTTATTCCATTCTTCGTTTCCTTCTCTCTGGTAAGACATTTTCAGCCACTTTGTACGTGGCGTAAGCCTCAAGTACAACAGAAAAATGCCGATGATTCCCCGGACGTAACTAACATGTTTATCATCAGTTTTTCATGGTTGTCATTGCGGGAAGTCTATTCCAATTATTTGGACCCTTGACATATGTTCGGAAGAATTCTCAATTCTATTCGGCCAAGCCGCCCAAGAGGGGCCGTTACCCCGACTTAGAGCTGCCACACATCACCATTCAGATGCCAGTATATAAAGAAGGATTAAAGGGGTATGCAGCCACTAGGATCTTATTTTGAAGCAGCTGACTGATGGAGATAGTGTTATTATTCCCACTGTCACCAGCATACTGGCTGCTATTCGGTACTATGAAGCACAAGGAGGCTCTG
This sequence comes from Botryotinia narcissicola, assembly GCA_004786225.1. Taxonomy (NCBI): domain Eukaryota; kingdom Fungi; phylum Ascomycota; class Leotiomycetes; order Helotiales; family Sclerotiniaceae; genus Botryotinia; species Botryotinia narcissicola. The sequence goes on from PQXJ01000017.1 coordinate 55,189, forward strand.
CTTCAATCTACGTCAATGAGGACGGAATGCAAGCTGTAGATCCCGAGCTGTGTGAAGCTCGAAAGACATTTTATGAGTTGAACAATATCGGCTACTGCTCGCGCCCAAAGCATACCCACAGTAAAAAGAAATGGTATCAGGGAAAGAAGGTACAAGATAACCCCGAAGGATTCCAGCGGAAGGGCCAATTCAAAAAAGCATCGAACATGAACTACTGTCTCAGTTTCTCTATTCGAGTTGAAGACGAGCTACTGAGACTTATTGCTGCAAAATCTGCAGCAGAAGATAGACCCCAAGGTGATATCACTCCAGATGAGGAAGATGTGCTTTACAAAAAGGCACTAGCAACTTGTCTCGAGCAAGATGAAGGACGGACTATGGCTGGAGGTAATGTTCGTATCGGTGATATCATTTTAATTATTGACAGCGACACTCGAGTGCCTGAAGACTGCCTTTTGTTAGGCGCATTGGAAATGCACGAGAGTCCTCAAGTGGCTATTCTACAACATGCCTCCGGGGTTATGCAAGTTGCTAATAATCCTTTCGAAAACGGAAGCAAGTATTCCTGGCAGAAAATAATTAGGGATCACACTAACAGTTGGCAGTTACTTACTTTACAAACCTCATCTACATGTCTATTACCTTCGCAGTAGGAAACGGTGATTGTGCTCCATTCGTTGGCCACAATGCCTTTCTACGATGGAAAGCTGTACAGAGCGTAGCTTATGAAGAAGATGGACAATTGAAGTTCTGGTCTGATGGTATGTCGCTTCAATATTTCGCCTATACAACCAATCTTCTAACATCTTGCTAGATCACGTCTCTGAGGACTTTGACATGAGTCTTCGACTTCAAATGGCCAAATTTATCGTGAGACTGGCAACTTACCACGAAGGTGGTTTCAAAGAAGGTGTATCACTTACTGTTTATGACGAACTTGCTCGATGGGAGAAATACGCATATGGATGTAACGAATTAGTCTTCAATCCCATCTACAAGTGGTGGCGAGGCCCATTCACGAAACTTTTCATGAGATTCCTTTGGAGTGACATCAAGCTCACCTCTAAAATTACTATTCTAGCTTATATCGGAACTTGTGGGTATTCAATTCCTTAAATGTTGATCTGGAACTGATTATTTAACAGACTACGCAATTGCCTGTGCAATTCCACTTACCTTGGCAAACTATATCATGGTCGGCTGGTTCAATGATTCACTAGATCAATTCTACCTCACCTCCTGGAAAATCTTCGTCGGCATGGCCGTAATTTTTAACGTCCTCTCGCCCCTCGCCTTCGCCATGTTGCGTCATCGCCTTGGCGAAAAAGTCTTCGTCTCCTCCATAGTTGAAACCGCAAAATGGACTCCCATGTTTGTTCTCTTCTTTGGGGGCATATCCTTCCATCTTTTGACTGCCATCTTATGCCATTTCTTCAGCATCAAAATGGAATGGACAGCTACTGCCAAAGAAGTCGAAGCTGGTGGCTTTAGAATTGGTTTAGATAAAATCTTTCGTGATTTCAAGTGGATGTATCTAGTGATGATTCCAGTTTTGGGAGGAATGGTATACTTGGGAGCTTTTGCACCTCGTGGCTTCGAAATAACGGACTTCACAGCCATCGTACCCCTTTCAAATCAAGTGGCATGCCATATTCTACTTCCTGTAAGTGTCTCTTTCTTTACTATAAATATTTTAGGCTGCACTGTAACTAACAGCATCTCAGTTTGCGCTAGGACTCTTCTAGGTACCTATCTTAACAATCCGATATTCGCACATCATTGTATATAAGACCTCAACTATCATACACTTCATAATTACACTTCTTAGGAGAACGATTATCTCGGAGATAATTAGCATCAGAACGCGAACCTAGAAACGGACGAAAAAGAGGCGTATAATTTCTTCGCGGACGCATTTATCCCCAAAACATCATTTTCATCATTTCCTTGGAAGACGGTTCAACGGAATTATCGTCCACGGTAGATTCAGCACTTGACTGTCAAGTCTTTCATTGTAATTCAACGAGGAAATCTACTCTTTGAAATCTGGAAGAAAACTTGTGATTAGGGACAGTTGGGTAGACCAAAGAATTTTGTCGAATGTTTTTAGAAGAGTAGGATACAACAGAGCGTAGCAAAGAGTTACATTGGACCATGAAAGAAATAAGATGCAACATACACAGTAATAATATAATTTATTTTCAAATCTTGAGAGGGGAATGTGCAGCACATTGGCAATCCACACAATCCCATCGTAGACATCTTACAGTTTAATTAACTAATCATGTTTCACGGACTGGCATGACGTCCACGAAGTTGCGCATGTAGTGGCATTCTAAGAGTGCCAAATTTCTTATCACTGGCATCCCTTATTCCAGATTGAGCCTCGCTGCTTGCCTCTGCATCTGAATACATCATGGAAGTGCCCGAGGTCTTATCCACCGGCGGTATCTTCAAGTCTGAAGACTGCCTTGAATCTTCGGAACATTCTTCTCCAAAGGTACATCAACTGAAGAAGCATTTATTACACCTTTGTCCTCCGACAGGGCGTTCAAAAGATCTACATTCCGCTTCATTGCCTTTATTCTAGCTTTCTCTTGCCACTCGGCCTTAGCCAAACATAAATCAATCTTCTCCTCTACCAAGCCCTTGATATGAAATGCCAAGGCCTGGCTGTGGAATACACCTGTAAATCTGTAACTCAACCAGAGGTAGAGTGTGATATTTTTGTGTAACCTTTCAATACTGCGAACATACATTTCCCGTTCCTGTTGCCGAGTAAAAGTGTCGGGATCCTCATCCAAAAGATCAAGACTAAGCTCAGGTATATCGAGAATGTGACCGCCAGTGTTCTCGGATACACAACGAGCAAAGGCTTTAACCACATTGACAACTCCAGGATCGCGCAAAGACACGGGAGCAGCCAGGAAAATGAGGCGATTTCGAATGGTAAGATTGAATTCTTGAATGACGTCTGCAATGGCAGCTTGCTCCTTGAGTTGACATAGGTGAAATTGGCTGCTTAAAGAACCGAGCTCGTGTAGTCGCAATATCACGTAACTAAATGGTGTACTCTTAGGAAAATACTCAGCGAAGCGTTCTATGACATTTGCAGGAGGAAAGATTCCTGCTGTTGTCATTTGTGCTGCTTCTTTTGACATGGCGCTTGATAATATCTCGTGATCAGTCTTGAAAAATGTTGTGACAAGGCCTACGGGAGGCTCTGTTGGTTGGGCGGGGGTGCCATCTGTGACGTCTACTGGCCCTGCTTCGATGGCATCTCGGGCCGTCTTGTATCTCCCGGCCCGGCCAGCAATTTGTTTGATCTCAGAGATAGGGAGAGTTATGAGATCTGTGCCATTATGCCTCTTGACAGATTCTAGAATGACACGTTTGATACTTAAATTTAAACCCATGCCAACGGCATTACTAGCAACCAGAAAATCGTAATCATTGTCTGGATCATTGAACAAAGCGGCTTGTTGTGCACGGGTCTCGGGAGGTAATGACCCATAAACAATAGCGCATCGTTTTCCTCTATGATGTGCCTCAATTGCGTTTTTCATTGCATGAATCCTCATCCTCGAGAACAAGATAACAGCATCTCCTTTCTCTAATTTGCTGACTGGATTGTTCTCTTTGCTCGGTGGACCATCTCTCTCGGAATGTTTTGGCGTGAGACTTTTTGTCATTACTTGCAATTTCCCAAGTCTTTCATAATTGTGTATGATTAACTTGTCTCCCATCATTGCACATAATTTTTTTATCAGATCAGTTGTACGGACTTCGCCACAGAGATGTACTTCTTTGGCCTGAACTCCCAGCACTGCTTGAGTCCAAGCCCAGCCGCGTTCTTCATCTCCGATCATCTGGATCTCATCTATAACTGCTACATCGACTTTCGAATTGAGAGGTACCATCTCCACGGTGCAACTCTTCATAGTGTCCTTAGCACCCTCTGGTATCCGTCGTTCCTCTCCAGTGATAAGAGAGCATGGCTTTCCTTTCGCATTGAATCTCGTATAAACCTCGTGAGCCAATAATCGTAGTGGCCCAGCATAAATACCACTATTGGCTGCCTCAAGCTTTTGTAGAGCATGGTATGTTTTGCCAGAATTCGTGGGTCCAACGTGCAAGTGGAACGTGCGTTGCATCGCTCGTGTCGCTGGGTACCATTCAATTGGGTAACGAAAATCTGCTAACCTCTGATGGCTGGCAAGTTCCTCTTTCGAAAACTTACCGGAGAGCGTGAAATGGGTGAATGCATGTCTTATCTCGTCTTGTAGGCCTTTGGTATCCTTTGAAATATACGCATCCTTAAGTTTGCAAAAGATAGGATTTGAAGCTTTATCAATCTCGCCCCGCTCAGTTGCTCTTTTGCCAGCCGCTGCTATCAAATCCTCGAAGTCTCGAAGCTTGACTAGCAACTCCTCTTTACTTGCTACACCCCAGCCTTTCAGTTCTTCGTCTCCGACTGGTTTCACATATATTGTTCCATTTATAAGCGTTCTTCTCAATATTCGGGCTTCTTGCATTATCGTTTGTTCAAACTTTCGAAATGCCGTCCTAGCCCGTTCCTCCGTGTCTTTCGGCGTTCCATATCCTTTATGGGAACCATTGCGATTTGATACTCCGTAGGACTCCGAAGGCTCTGGATACTAAAAAGTTAGGTGGTAAGCAGATGAGGATACCAAAGTAGCAGCGCCCATGTTATATACCTTCTTCCGGCGCGACTTTGGAAACGTCCTCGCCACAGACCTTGACTGATGGAAACTTCTACCATTGGATGTGAGAGGTGAAGAGCTTGGCCATGTTAAGCTGCGAAATGTACAGAACGCACATTGTCCAGACCTCCTGCTGATCAATGTCATTACCGCAGTGGATAGCGCAAAAGCATCCGATTGTGGATTGAATAATAATTAACCTCAAATACAGATTTAATTTTGTGATTAGGTAATCATCGAGACATGGCAAATCTTAGCGTCGGCCGCAGCTGCATTAGCTTCTGCGCCATCGTCATTGTACTTTCCCAGTCCTGTTACCTTCATGTCAACCATATTGAATTGACAATCCAACTTTCACCATTATCCTCATCAATCTGCCAGTCCATATTCGCACGCAATTGTTCATATCACCTCCATCAGCCCATACATCTTCCTTTTGTTGAATTGTATTTAGACATTGGAAACCTTTGGACTTCGTGAAAACCCCTTCGACTTCTCAATTCAAATTCCAACAATGGCTTCCTCATCCACACCACCAACTCCCCTTCTTTAGTAAGTACACATCGGTGTCAAAGATTATTATTTTACCTTCTAACAAATGCAGTTCTTGTATCTCTCACAATACGACCATCCTCGCCGAGCATACCACGTCTGCCGCTTCGCAAACTTCATCCCTAGCCTCCCTTGTCCTTCCGAAAATTAAGCATGATGAACCTCAAAAACTGACGTATACCCACAACAACTCCTTCATCCATTATATGGCATCTGCACCCTCTGAATACCCCGCTTCCGAATCGTCTGCGGGTGGACTTACATTCCTCGTGATTGCCGATGCCTCTCTTGGACGTCGCATACCGTTTGGGTTTCTTTTCGAGATCAAAAAGCGCTTCTTTACATCATTCCCACCTTCTACTACAGACTTTTCTGATTTAGGAAGTTACGGCGCTGGATCGTTCAATTCCGAACTCAAGAAATTGATGGTAGAATACGGAACAACCCAGGGCGGCAAAGAGGATGCGATCAAGAACGTACAAGGTGAAATTGACAATGTTCGAGGTATTATGAGTCAAAACATCGAAAGTCTTTTGGAAAGAGGCGAGAGAATTGATCTTCTCGTTGACAAAACGGACAGACTCGGTGGGAGCGCATCGGAATTCAGAATCAGGAGTAGAGGCTTGCGCAGACAGATGTGGTGGAAGAATGTGAAGTTGATGGTACTTTTGACTGTTGTTATTATCTTCTTACTTTACTTGTTTGTTGGGTTTGGATGCGGATTACCGGGATGGCAAAAATGTGTTGGATAGGTGCATTGCAGGGGAAACGGCATAATGTGGATTGAGAAGGCCGTGCATTGAGTTCAAATTGACCACTGAGGAGGATAAAACTAGGATTGGGAACTTTATACCACGGCGTGGAGTTTTGGCATGCGGCTTTATGTTATTTAGTATACATACTTTCATGGGTTTATAAGGGCGAGCAATTGATATGTTATTTATGATTACGCTTGCATAAGAAAACCCAAAAAAATACCTTAAAACACAATGATGATCATCCTTAACAATGTGGAAAACGAGAGGTCCCATATATACAATCCAAGAATCCGAATCCCTTTTCCAATCCGAACTCCAATATATAAACCTGTGGTAATAATTCTTGATTGTGTTCAATGGCCTGACCACAAACAACAAGGCCCTCACAACTTTGCTTCTCTTTCTTGAACTTCACCACTTTCGTACACATAGCCACTCGCAACAGGACTCCCCGCCTTCCAATCCTCAAATGCATATTCGTTTGCTTCCACACCGGTAGGTGCTTTTCTCAATCTATCTGTGAAGAATACTGGATGTCGTTTTGCGGAATCAAGAATGAATTTGCCATTTCTGTGAGTTAAGTGTAGGAAGGGTGAGATTGAATTTGTTGTTTCCAAGGGCGTTGCGTGGGGTGGCAGAGCTTCAATTTGGGTGCGGGGAGGAATTGGAGCTGTGGTGGGGAATGCAGGAGCGTGAAAGGATGGAGACGCAGTAGGGAAGGGAGATTCTGATTGGTAGGTAGGTGGAGATACTGAAATTGTAGGTGAATTGGGAGGTGGAGTTGAGGGTGTAGTGGGAATTGGGACCTAGTGGGATGGATGATCGATTAGATATATTCTTCACTCATCACCCGCTGGATAAGGAAAGCTCGGCGAAGGTATGAAACATACGGTTGGTCTTTTTGGTTGTAATGAAGGAATCATCTCGTCGTTATTTGGAGGTGCTAAAGGAGCTGTATGAAGCGATTGTTCGTGCGATTGGGAACTTCGAAGAGCAAACGCTGGATGCGGCGCGAATAGCTGAGAAATAGAATGGCGTAGGGGCGGCATTTCGGATATGGGATTCGCGAGTAAGCTTCCTATTTGGGTTCTTTGTCCGGGAATCTGAGATTGTGAAAAGAAGGTATAATGTATGGCACTTTCCTAATTGAATTGATGACAATTGCTAGGAAATAATGTTATTTTCTCAAATCATTCTAACAAATTGTTTAACAAAAGTAGAACTTTTGTTAATTTCGATGTTCAAAAATCTCAGGAAAAAATACCCAAGATGGGAAATTTATGAAGTGTGGGGTAAAGCTAGCTTCAACTCTAAATGGACGTCGGTCATAGGGGCCGAGGTATCAATGATGCATATTTGTGCATCATTTCATCTGCCGGCATACCGTGTGGTTCAGTGTGTAAAGAAAATGCCACCTTTTTGCTTGTTATGTCATACTTAGGTATGGCTGTAGTCTCGGCGGTTGCTTGCTGTGTTCAGGATTAAAAATCCCAAGTGACAACTATATCGATCTGACTCTGCTTGCCAAAGCTATCAAACTCTTCTAAGCTACTCAGGAAGAGCTTCATACTCTTTTTGAAGTCTCGACAGTGCCAGATGGGACCTCTAGGCTATTCCAAATATCAACATAACGAAATGGAAGACTAGCTCGCTTGCGGAGCACATACTAGGTGTCAAAATATTAGTGAAACTCTCCACAGACTATAGTTTTCAAGCTTGTCTAAACTCAAAGCATCAAGTTCAGCCCTGATTGAACTTTATATCAGGGCCTACCAGTGAATGTACTGAGTGGAAGTTGACAGGTATTCAGGACTAGAATTCAAATTGATATTTCTCAACTTCTTGTGAAGAAGACTCGAATGCTCACGAATGCTTCAGAATGAATTAGGGAAGGCTTATTAGAGTTTCCTGTATTTGAAAATACATTGTACCACACAAATTCATTAGATATCATGCATTAAGACTGGCGCATATTCACTACCAGTCAGTACAAAAGTCAAACACACTTGTTCGAATAACCCCCTCTAGACTTCGAGAGGCAGCAAGGACTTGATACTTCATTTCTGGTTTCTAGGAGGATGACTATGGATGGAAGGAGCATCTACAATTGAGCACTTCCATGAGTTTATAAATTGAGTAGTGGAAAGCATTGAGACGTACGCGGCGTTGAGTGATGGTGATGACAATGGTTAGTAATCGTAGGTGGACCAGATGATGTATCTAGATAGGTATGTCTGTGAATGGACATCAATCAAGGAAATTGCTAGTGTTGTGAGAAGGAGTTGATTTATTGGTACCCAGGTAGTCAATACAACTCAGAGACTCTTGAGCAAATTCAAATTTTCTCCCACAGTTTTTACTGTACCATGCGTACCTTTTGGCTTATCGTTCATTCACTTGTTGAACAAATTTCGAATACTTGATGACTCCAACCAAGTTTCTATCTCACCACAAACTGCGCAAGAATGCCCATTGAATGATGAAACCATATGCGTAAATGTATTGAAATTTGATAAGCGCAAAATTGAATTTTGACCCTGGAACACTACCTTCACTTTGAAAATTTCATCCTTTGAGAGGTTTTGAACCGTTTAAATAAACTTGATTCTACATTCAAGTCCCCCATAGCCCTCCCTCCAAACTAGACCAACTGCAATCACCTTCGTGGTTAAAAAGTGATGTGATATAGGAGCTATGACTTTTTGACTAGGCAAGACTGGCCACAAAAGATGAGACGACAACTTCATGACCATTCAATACTGATATTCACCATCAGATTACTGCGCCTCCCTAACAAAGAAAAAATTCTCTGCCATAACCTGAATTTGTAATTTTAATTTCGCGTTCGGTCTCGCTTGGCCATCAAGGTACAGCATTCCACGTCCATATAAGGCCTCTCCCCTTCCACTCCCTTCATCTTTTTTTCCTTCCCTCTTCAATCCATTACCATGTTCCAAGAAACACATCTTTACTTCAACGCCACTGTACTTGCTTGCAAGTAGATACATCTGTGGTGAAAGATTGATGCTATCTAGTGGTATGGGGAAGATTGTTAGCATAGTGAAGACCCATTGCACTGTCCAAAACTCGTGGTAGCACAAACCGAGCCTACTTAATACCGTCTCACGAGGGACGTTAGGGAAGCCGATGCCATGTTTATTGTTGGGGCTGTCTGAGAATCTTCCCACTCATATCTACTTTTGCTCTATTGCCAGTTCAACCTGGCATTCACAGGAGTGAGAGTATGAGAGAGGTTGGATTTGGTCTAGGCGATGGTGAGTTCTGTGAAGAACTTTGCTTGATAGGTCAACCTTTTGGGGAATCGGTAGAAATCAACTTTCCTATGATTTGTTGGCTTTCGATCTTTGATCATGTGGGCTTTGGCTTGTGGGCGTTGGCTTGTGGGACTGCGGAAAAATTGGCAGGAAACTGTTGATAATTGTGGGCTGTTGGGATTGGGTTTACTTTCTGATCTGTGATGATAAATTTTAAGTCAACATGGTCCGATCCTCAAGTCAAAGATTGACATGAGTTTTGAACCTTAACACATCATGTTTTGTTCTGAGATCACTTCCCGAAAGTTTTTTTGTATTTCTTTAGATCTGAGTTTTCTACTTTGATTTCGTTCCAAGCAAGAGTACTCTTTTCTTTCCCGTCTTCCTTTATTTATGTTTTCATATTCGTTCTCTCGAATGGTGGCTTTTGAAAAAGATAGTGGGTGTTTTCATTTGATGGAGGATTCCACCCAGGTAAATCTGAAAACATGTACATACTACGTAAAACATCTAATGTCTGAGTATGAACGTGAAACAATAACAAAGTTCGATAATTGATATTTTGAATTGAAAGATGAAACTTTTGTGATCTAGCAATATACTGCCCATGGTGACTGTCTCACCAATTCCGGGAGGAGGAAAAGATTTTTTTTCCTCCGCGCCGAATTCTTCGATCGTAACCTTCCAGCTGAGTTTCGTGGCCTCAAGTTGTTCCTCAAGACGTTTGACCTTCCACGCCCAACTGCCAATCTGAATAAACCTAGTTATGAACAAGCCACAGCGATGAATCTTGCATAAGGCTGAGCGATGGATAATCCATACCTACCTAACCTAAGACCTAAGTCTTGGTGCATGGCACAGCCAGCCAAGAAAATCGACCTAGAGGTTCATATTAACTAGATTGCTTGGGTATGAGCAGAAGATATTACCCAGCATCTGTCGAAGTCTAATTTTCCGAATAAAGAACTGATGTTTGACAAGCAAGTATAATCTGGGGATAGCAAAAGGTGTGCATAGTCTTGGAAGTCATCAAGGCATGGTGTAGAAGATAAACATGAACCAGAGACCAAAGTATCCCTTAAACAACTTCTACATCCATATTTTTGGCTTGAGATTTCAATCAAGTTAGCCTTTTGGTGACAAGTCTTCTTGACTGAGAGTATGATATCTACCTACGTAATCAAGACAATCTGTCATATTTCCGACATAAAGTCTTTTATAGTGACTAAGGTTGCTATTCACCCGATGAGTTGATCAAGTGAACTGGATATGCCAACTACGTTCAATATCTGATATTTATATGGGTAAAGATTAAGTACCTCTCATTTTCAAACCGTAAGCCATGATCTCTGGAACATCGGATGACAGTCCCATTGCGTTACAAAAGGAACTGCTTTGATCTTTAGGGGGAAGCAAGTAGAGGCAGAAAATACTCTTGCGCGACTTTAGACGCCGATGAAGGGTTCGTTCTTGTAGGCGTTGAAGGGGTGTAGAATTAATAATCATATGGACCTAAATTACATGTATATTGATTCACTCACGCCCTCCATATTTACCCCCGACACCGAAAAAGTCCATCGAACGTAGCCTAAGGTAAGTTGTTGATGATGAAGACTTAGCGGGGATTAGTCAAAATTTTGACTTCTACTAAATCTCGGATATGTCTGCAAGTTCGTATGCTTGGCCTGTCATGATTCTCTGTGCAAAGATTGTCGAATCTATTGATATACTGTCATGCGATTTTTACAGATCCCGATTTCCGCTCTAAAAAACAACCCTCAAAAACCCACGAACTCTTTTTGTACTTTATCGACTCAATAGATCAGGAAAGCTATTGCTTTCAAAGTCAAAATTATTCCTCCGACTTCCTAAAGCAGATTCGGATATTAGTTCCGGCAAGTTGAACAGATATATTCCTTCCTTTTCGTCGTCATCCAGCTCCTCAAGTAAAAGTGGTCTCCGTTTTATCCTCCAAGCCCATTCACCAATTTCGATATACCTTAGAGAATTCGATTCTCCAGCGAGTATGTGGGCATGTCGATACGCAATATCTCGAGGTCTTCTAACGTAAGGCCAGCGGGACGCTTGTGCCGACGGCCATGCGCGGGATCTGGTTCTCCTACTTTGTAACGAGAGTCGAGTCAACGATGGAACATTAGGTATTTGGCACCTAAATTCGTCCTAGGATAGTAGCTTAGCTTCTGAATGATACGCCTAAACAAAAACATCTCATCCTGATCAAAGACAACACGCCATTATTATGCAATTATCTAAAAGTACATATAGCAGCCTGACGAACAGAAGCATCCAAATTTTGATTTCGTTCGAATGATTCGGATGATTTGGATATCAGATAATTTGAAAGATTCGCATAGCATGGTTGAATCAAATGGCTTAAGTCACTAAATTCAGCCTCAATGTTGTGTAGCTTCCGAAAATTGAAAGCTTGAGCTCAGCCCGGAGTGTTGAAATCTTTGTATTCTTCCGCGTAATCACAAATATTTGGAGGCACGGAATTGGCTCAATCGCTTCACTTACCCATTGTATTTCAAAGTCAATCGAAGCCGAAAGGTCGGTAAGATAGTGAGAACCAACTGCCATGTGGCGCGACGCAATTGAAGTGAAGGGCCTTGACACCTCCCAGGTATCGCATACATTATATAAAAACTGGTTGTAATCTGCTACATCTGCATCCTCACGAAGATACAGTAAAGATATTGTTTCTGGTAGCCTGATCTTGTTGATTGGTTCCTCCGTAGTTTCTTCAAAGCGCCACTGTGGTTGGTAGTCTGTCATGATCAGCTCAGTCACTGAGTTGCTTTGCGTCATTAACCAAGTGACTAGCTCATTCGATATCCTATTGACCAAAGCATTCGGAGTTTCGGACAGTTGTTAATGCTCAAATAATCCATATTTATTTCCTCGTAGAAAGTGTCTTCATCTTCTGCGTTAAATAGATGTAGTTCTTGAAGTGATGCGGTATTAACTAGACTACTCAGACACTGAGTATTATTCTGCGACACGCTAAACTAGGGAATCATACCACATCCGAGTTTTAGCTCTCTCAGACATGGCGAAGTCTCTGGCTCTTCTTTGTAAAGTCGACATAGCTCTGTGAGAAATTCTCTGGTTCCCTCTTTTTGTCGAAAAGCTTGGGTATTAGGGATCCATTCTCGAGTTAGACCCAACCCCAGTATCTGTAGGGCAGGCGATGTGCGTAAAATTTCTATCAGATCTCTGATGGTACTGTACTTTTCATCATGGAGAGCGTAAAGCTCTAGACTGGTCAAATCGACAAATCCGCCCACTTTGAAAAGGCACATATGCGGAGCCTGAGCAGCTTCCCGGATAGCTAGAGCGGCACTTCGAAAGTGAACCTTTTTAAGGCTTCGAATGTTTTTGAGACGACGTAACAATGTCGCATTCTCTAGGATCAAGGCGCCACACGTGATGTTGTCATTCTCCATATCCACCCCCATCTCAAATATGGACAAACGGCTGTTATTAACCAACCTTGATAACGCATTAATATGAGTGACTGTACATTTAATAGTTTATATCTTATTTCACCTGAAAGATTGGAGTTCCTTAGTATTGTTCAGATATTGTACAATCAACAAAACACGATCCAGGCTAGTTTGTTTGAATGTGGGTAACATTTCCGGTCTAATGTCAATAACAACTTCCAAGTTCTTGATAAAAGGAACGAAGGACGGAACTACATTAGATATCTCGCGACCCAACACCTCGATAGTATGATTTTCGTAAAGAATCGGCGAAAACATAGTCCTGAAGTAGCGCGATACTCTAACAAGAGAATAGAGAGAGGGCTTGCTAGAATATTGTCTTATCATGTCCCAAACTTCCATGGGTATATCGGAACAGAAGACGATGTTGGCTTCATTTTGCATTTTCATTATATGTTTCCATAAGATACAATCAGACCACCAGACTAGTGCGAGGGGCTGTGTGCGGAGAATCGGAGTGAATGGCTGGAGACAAAGTAAAACCTCAAGAAGAAAGGACTCGAGCCACTCCTTAATATATAACTTTCGTTTTGCATTCGGATGGCTCTCACGATTCAGATGGTCTCTATTATTTGAAGAATTTCTTATGGGCAGAATATTCTGAATTTAAGGCGGTGAGATTGAGAGTAACGTTGTACTAGCTCTATGTAAGCGAAATAAGAGGCGGAAAATAAATACCATCTAAAAGAACCACAACAATTTGAATTTCATTCGAAATTATATAAAATATATAGATGTGATTATCAATATTAAAAAAGCTCACATTTTCATTTACCTTTCTCAAACTCTTAAATTTAATATGGAATGAATTTATAATCTATTAAAAAGTTCTCTAAAAGGGCACTCAGTTGCCGCATCTTATTTTAGTTACCTACTCTCCTACTGTACCTAGATACGTAGGTCAGAGACTAGCAGCAGACTTTCAAGTCGAAGGGATTAGTTCTTGTTCTATATTGAAATATTAATATCAATTCGGGAAAGGAAACTTTCACAATGTCAGAGCGAGAAACCCGAAAGTATTTTGAAAAGTCAATCTTATTGCTTTTGAATATCATTGTTGGGAATGGACTCACAGAAACTGGCATCAAGATTCTTCGAGCAGTTGGGAAGTATTTCCGCAATGGAGAGTCATCAAACACCGAATTATACAACAATGCAAAAGATACCGAATCCAGTGGATCTTTTTTAACTCGTGCAGCTGTTGGGACATAGGTTATCTCTTTGGAGAAGAACTATTGCAAGCTGTTGGCGCTAAAAATCGGGGTCAAATATTGGGGCGCAAATCGGTTGTCCCGACTCAGCACTACTGCTATCTGGCATTTTGATTACAGAGTACGCCATAAGGATATCCATTGAGCGGTGGACGGGAGGTCTCACGTTAGATTTTTTTCCTAACCTCTGGGAACAAATAAAATAGTGTAAGTTGTAGCTATGAACGGAGCGGAAAGAGGGCAATGTCTTTCGCAGATGGATGCCAAAATGTAGGATCATGAATTCCCAATTGCAAAAGGCAGTGATGGTCATGAGAGTGAAGATACAAGCTGAAGATACCGTTATCATGGGTTAAATGGTTCGATTGCGAATGGTCATAGAACAGAATCAGAGGGATGCATTATGGTAAATATTGGGAATTTCAAGCAAGCGACTTTCAGCACGATCTACTGGGACTGGATCAGAGAATATGAACTCGTGACGACAGTTTGAAATCAGAGATTGATTTCTTGCTAAGCTAGATGGCGAGTGGTGATCTACGCTAGACAGACTTGTGATGGTAAGTAGAATCCGATAGCACAGGTGAGTGGAGCGCAGCTGCGAATATTAATAGTATTTCATTGATGTAACTTTGTGATACATCGCTGTTCTATTTAATCACTACTTTTGGGGTATATTTAACTCCTCTTTTCGCTTCCTAACTTCCTCAATTGCAGCTTCTTTATCTGTCGAATCAGGATTTCTTAACTGCCACTCCATGCATACATTCAATGCCGGCGCCATCCATATGCCAGGCTTGACACCCAGTGCCTTTGACAGAATCTTTCCATCTACTATCCCTCGGATTGCCGGTGCCTCCATTACATCAAGGTCTTTGAGGTGGTCAATGAACTTTTGCCATTCCGAGAATAGCGATTGATATCCTAGAGAAACTTAGTATAAATTGTATGACAACAAGGGCTTCCAATGATCAAAACGTGTGGACATCAATCATACCTTCAGCACTTTTTAGCTTCAAAGACTCCACAAGCAATGCAAATAAGGCTTGTAATTTCCATTGTCCACCATGTGATTCCCACTTCCTAATCATCATGCCAACTGTATCTCGTTCGTGAATATAAGGGTCGTTTCTTTTGATCGCATCCTTGAGCTCAGTGATCTCGGCGTATTGCTTAAATGCACCGGCAACCATATTGCACAATTTACTTTCCGCTTTTAGTCCTTCTCGAGCAACCAAAGCTCCATATGGCGGAGGTATCTTCCCTCCTGGTTTTGCTGCTTGTGCTGGTGGAATGGCCGTCCATGGTGTCAAAGCGGCGAGAATCCAGGCAAGATATTTGGCGTCATCTGATCTCACTAGCGATTTGTAGATAGAATCTGGTGTTTCATTCAATGTCATGTCCTTTAAGCAATCATACACTATTTTCCAGCTCGATGTATCTGGCGTTAGGACCTCATGTGCTGTAGGATCCGTGAATATTGTTGAATAAATACCAAGCCGATCAAAATAGTTCAAAGATTGCCATGGGTTATTTCCTGAAATTGGTAAGAAATGAACTGAAATATCAAAGAATCGTCTGAACGACAGCTTGCTTACCTTTTAACATTTTCTCCACTTCAACCCCAACCCTCTCTCGACTGATCTTAAGTTTCAGAGCTTCCATGATGGTTGGATTACTCATACAATTTTCCGCCTCTGGATCAATTTTGAAATCTAGTCGACTAGCAAATCTGATTAATCTCAAAACTCGTAACGGATCATCCTTGAAAGTAGTGTATGGTTCAAGCGGTGTTTTGATGAGTTTGGTATTCATGTCCGCAAGTCCTCCAGTGAAATCTTCTAGGATATCTGCGTGAAGATTATAGAATAGAGCATTAATCGTAGCATCCCGTCTGAGTGCATCCTCTTCTGCACTGCCGAATTCCATTTCAGGATTGCGACTATCTTCGGCGTAGGTTTCCTTGCGTAAGTTCACAAAATCCACATCGAACTGAAAGATGTTTGTAGTTGCAGTTTCCAAATTTTTGGACTTCTCTGGATTCGCAGCAATTTTGTATAGTTTTTTGACATCTTTAGCTTCCAGTCCATGTTTCGTGAGGTTTTCTGCATCTTCCAAATATTCCCGCATCTTCAAACCGAAATTCTGCCCAGTCATGACGTTGATTGCTATGTCAATATCGTGACTTTGGATTCCAAGCAGCTTGTCCCGAACCCATCCTCCTGCCCATCTCAACTCGACTTTCTTCTCAATATCCTTTGACCCATTGATGAAATCCGCTACATCAAGCAAAAGATTTCGAAGTTGACTTTCTCGAGGAGTCAATGTCACAGTAGCGGTAGCCATAGTCGTTCCTCTTAGTCTTTTTGCGAAAGAAATCTCTTCTTCGTTGTGTTTTCGTTTCATGGAAGAGAATTGAAATGTTTGTCGTTTGGTGATGGTGACTCTTAGAATAGATCTGACTTTTATGACTCCACAGCTCTGTACAAAAGATTTCCAGTACGGAATCATAACATGAGGTGAACGAAGAGCTTTTAATTATTAGTCGAGCTGTAATTTAGTCTCACTGCTGAATCCACAAACAACAAATAAAGGAAAGTACGGCACCAAGTCGAAATTGATGTTCAAGTCACGTGATGTCGAGGATTCTGGTAATGCTGGATTATCCTTAGCGCAAGGCCATCATCAAGTGTATAGTTGTTCCCGCGATGGTAACTTATACAACGTATACAAAGTACAAAAAACAAGGGACTTTTTAAAGGAAGTTATACGACAAATTTCCATAAACCCCTCTTGTATATTTCATGCTCATGTCGATTAATTACAATTCCAACATAGACCATCTCAGACGGATCGACGTTCGAGTATTACACAAGGCCACATCTGGATGAATGATCGCTGCTGCAGTCTACCTTTGATTGATTCGGCGCATGATTGTGCGATTATTTAGGGTCATTGAAATTAGTGCGAATATTGTTTTCTTCCGGCTGCGGACCCCTCGGTCTTCATGACACCTTCGAATCATGCATCTCCCTTCAGTCCCCCCGAACCGGTGACGAGTCCTACGCCGCTGAGGAGGCCCAAGACAAGAATTTCTGCAGATTCGCAATCAATGACCTCATCTGTAGCTTCACTGCCGTACAGAGCGTCGAATGCCTCAGTACAGTCGCTTTTCGCGTCAACGACAACACCTTCCGGTTCAAGACCAGTCTCCCCGACCGGCGGATCATCGACACCTTCGCGAATCGCAGGATCTGTATTTGGTGGTAGTACGCTTTCTGAAAGCCATCTCTTACCATCGGATAGGAAAGACGATCCTCGAAACTTAATTTTATCCGGATTTGTTCCACATATTGCGGTACATACATCTATCGACACACATGAGCTTGTGCAAGACAAAGGGTTCAAAGGAGGACTTTGGGAGTTGATAAGGCCATTTGGGGAGAAAATACAAGGAAAAGTGAATGTACGAGATAGTATAGGGGCTGGCCGGACGTATGACGATTTTGGAGTACGCTTTGTTCAACTGGGGGATGGGCTCGAAATACCGGATGGGATACCTGGGTCGCGAAGGAGTGGAGAGGGAAAAGTCCTGTCACCGAATGGCAACAAACCTATACCAGATTCAATAGCTGCTCAGCGCCTGAGAACTGGAGGAGATATTCCTCAAATTGAGCGACTTGTTGATCGTCATTTAACGAATGCTGAAGAATTTCCTGGTGTCAGCGCAGAAGATTTTTTGAACCTGAAGGATAGTTCTAAGATTTCAGGGGCAACATCGCCGTTTTATACTCTTTATCTACGAAGGTTACTTTCAGGAATACCTTTAGCCCCGCACGAAACTTTCTCACATCCAGTGGCATGTATTATCGCCATAAGTTCACGTAACAAGAATCCGATTGAAGCTTTAAGGAAGCTATATGAAGAATCAAGTCGCGGAGAAAAGCGGTTGCCACTATGGGTCAATGATGATTATCTTCGCTATTATGTTCTGGTACATGACGAAGAACGAGATGATATTACAAAATCTATCACATTATTTGAACAAATGAAACGCCATTTTGGGCTTCATTGTCATCTCTTAAGGCTTCGAAGCAGTCAATGCGTGGCAACAGATGATGATAGTGTACAACTCCCACGGTGTGAATGGATAGCTGCATCAGAGGAAATGGCCGAAATACAGGCGCGGGAGTCTCAGGAAGACCCCGAAGACTCATTTCCTTGTATATATGAATCCGATACTACTGCCATCAAAACATTTATTCGCGAGATGGTTACTCAATCTGTTGTTCCGTCAATGGAGAGGTGTGTAGCGACTTGGAACGACCAGGTTGCTTCACGGCGAAGAGGCATAAGTGGTAGATTCATGAGCTTATCGAAAACTATAAAATGGCCTGGAGCATTTGGTTCCAGCTCACGAAGTAATTCATCAAATTCGGTAGGATCAAGTAGTAATTATGACGCATTGCAGGGGTTTTACAGACCGGATTCACCGGAAGCATTAATGCGAAAGCTCGCAGATTACTCGTTTATGCTTCGAGATTGGAAATTGGCCCAGCAAATTTATGATCTGTTACGGTCGGATTTCACTAATGATAAAGCATGGAAATACCATGCGGCAGCCAATGAAATGGCTGCTGTTAGTACCCTCATGATGCCTCATTCTATCAGCGCCAAAACACGTACCGAAACCATCGATATGATGCTTGAAACATCGTCATACTCGTACATGACACGATGCAGTGCCCCTTATGGAGCCCTGCGCTGCTTGACCTTAGGAATGGAGCTTCTTAGAGTCAGAGGCGGTTCGGCAACCGGTGATGCAGCAAGATGGGGTGCGAGACTCCTTGAACACAAGATTGTGGGTGCAGTTGGCGACTCATTATTCAAGGAGCGTGTCGCGGTATGTTATGGTACGAAGAAGGGACACGGAGTTGGTCTCTGGGGTAGTAGGACAAGAAAATCAGCCATGTGGAGTATCATGGCCGCCGAAGGATGGCTCAGCCTAGAGAAGCCTCATCAATCGAAAAAGAGTCTAGATGATGCTCGGGCGAAGTATGCTACATTGGCAAATAAAGATAGTTTGTTGCATTTTGCGGAAGCAAATGAATTTGTTCAGGGTCTTGAGACGCAGATCGAAAATACTTTATATCCGATCACGGAATCCCAAGCAACGATCATGCCAGACGATGATATGATAGAGACAACCATGGGAGAAGAAAGCGAAGTCTTCAATTCGCGTCCACATCGAAGAAGTCTCCTGGGCGGAGTAGCACCGCCTCCCATTGCAAGTCTCGAATCAGCGCCCTTGCATGGGACAATAATAGAAGCGGAAGAGAAAAATAAAATTGTTACGAGTAACGATTTTGAAGAAGAATAATGATACGGTGGAAGCATTATTAGTCGTGAATGAGAGCGAGCGAGCTTTCTGCATATACCCCTTTATTTCGAGAGGAACCTTTGACCGTGTTTGGAGGAAAGCATTGCAAAACAGGAGTCTGAGGAGTTATAGATCTGGTTGAAGATAGGTCTCAGGGATGAACATTGGGGTCATATGTATGAATATGCTATGAGATGAATTAAATGAACGGCTTTAGCGATGATCAATAGTATTAAGTTTTGTGTATTAGTCGCCCATAGATTATGACACCGATATCTCGTCACATCTCCTATCGGTGAACAAGGTTAGCCCTACTTCAGTGAATTTACTGTAAGTGTGAGCTTATACCCTTGCTGTCCACGGATCTCAGTGCTACCAATCTCTGACCATTAGTGATTGTCTACTTAGTAGAGGGTTGCAGTGTTTAAGGTTGTCTGCACAAAACGGCAAAGCCTTCTTAAAGCGGTCGCAGATATTCAATTTCTGTCAAATCGACATTATCAAAGTCCTCGCGTCTCTACAGCTCATCGTCTGTAGGTTTGCACCTATCTATGAGAGACGCAATAAGAGGGAAAGTCAACACTGTGCGATTTTCACAATCATTATATCGGTGATGATGGCCAGACTACGTATCCGTTAGTATTGATGTTGTTCCCTAGATTATTAGTGAAATACGTTTCTCTAATACCTTTGTCTGGGTGTAAATTGGGAATATTTTGGAATAGATCCTTGTATTTACGGCAATTGTTGTTCACGCGATCTTCAATCTAGAAAGTATTATCCCATGTGTAGGATAGTTGTCTGATCCGAAAGAGAGTGATGAATTTGAATGATAATTCATCCCTAACTTGACGGTCTAATTCTAACTTAAAGCAAAGATAATAGTAATAACAGCGCAATCGATACAGACGAGTGTCTGATCCCCCCCTCCCCCAAACGAGCTAAACGAGTGTGTGGGTTCTATCATGATACATAGTATGAAAATAACAAGCAAAAAAAAAAAAGCACAAATATTCTCCCCTTCTCCCTCCTCCATGCCCCTCGTCTTTCCTTCCCTAAACCTCCCACCCGCCTCCTGGAACCTCATTCCCCGATGCTAAAATCTCATTCAAGAATCCGCATCAAACATTCTCCACCTCACTGGTAACAGTCATCACTATATGGACTGTCACTTCCAGCCAACCAACAGCCTTTGTCGCAGTAAACGGCATCTTTCAGCAAACCACCTTCAGCGCATGTGAAGAGCCCGTGGAAAATGTGATCATCGTCGGCTGTGAGGCCGCTACTTTGGAGTCTTTGCATGATGGTGTCTTTGTAATTGCCTGGGGTTTGTGTTAGTGGATTGGGTGTTTTAATGGGGACGGGAGGACAGGAGAGGGAAGGGGAAGGGGACGAGAAGCAGAGGAAGAGAGGGAGAAGAAACGTAATCGTACCGATAGTGAGCAAATCTCCGCCACAGTAGGCAAGACCACTCTTGCAATCCTTTGCAATCGTCTGGGCGCTGAAGACGGAGAGGGTAAGGGCGACGAGAGTGGAGAAATGCATTTTGATTGGGCTGTGGGAATGTAAGAATCGTGGTTTATAATTTAATGAGAAGTAGAAGTCGGTAATGATGTTTTTATTGATGATGTGATAAGTAGAGCGAAGTGGTGCTTGTTGATGATACTGAACTGGAAGAGAAAAGTAGAGGAAAATCTTGCAGCTTTTATAGATTCTATTCTTCATTCCTCTATCGACACAACCCGTATTCCCGTTCCAGGCATCTCACATACTGCAACGTTAGTATATCTCGGCGTTCCTTCGCCAAATGTTGGTTGTGCTTGACGCTGTGTCTCTGGCGTTTGACGCTAGGCGTCAATATCTCGAGACTTGTTTTTGACGCCAGCCAAGCACAATTTACAATTTTGCAAATAGGCAGCACAACGATTACCTGTAGCGAAGGGGTGAACTGCAGGTAAATCAACCCACGAGTCACGTGCCAGAGATTC
The DNA here is from genome assembly GCA_004786225.1 of Botryotinia narcissicola. Classification (NCBI taxonomy): domain Eukaryota; kingdom Fungi; phylum Ascomycota; class Leotiomycetes; order Helotiales; family Sclerotiniaceae; genus Botryotinia; species Botryotinia narcissicola. The sequence goes on from PQXJ01000017.1 coordinate 76,604, forward strand.
TATATGCGCTGCAGACTATGTGCGGATTATTTGCATTCCCTATTTTCAATTGAATTTGAAGTTATTCCCAAATTATTTTGGAGCCTAAAAGTGATCCAAGCGTAGATTTGAATAGATTATTTGAAAGTAATACGCATATAATTTACAGAGAATTTACAAATAGCTGTACTCGAGTATATTTGCAAATAGTTGATTAATTGGCGGGTGAATGGGTACCCGCAAAATCGAGCATTGTTTTCATGATGTTGAAATAGTTGACAATTTTCGGCTCACACGATTATCCTGTGTACAGACCGAGTTCTGATGACCTGATGTATTTTCTATAAAACAAAAATATATATAAGTTATATAACATGACTCGGTATTTAATACCATCCCTCCCATCTCTCTCTGTACACTCAAGTGAAAACACTACAATTACCATTACCAATACCATCATAAACATGAAACTCACCAATCCATATTTATGTAATAAATCCAAGTCCAAGACCAAAAGAAAATCTCCACAAGCAACCGTAGCTAAAAACGATACACCTACCTACTAGGTAGTTATACAAACCTACATGCCAAAGCTTGATTCACTAGAATCCAAGGAAGCATTGATGGATGGTATGGAAAATGAAAAACGAGGGAAGGGAAGGAACGGAAAGGAATAAACGTCTACATTGCATGCAGTCTGATGACCGAGAAGATGGAGGAACGAGCAATATAAAGGAACATATAAATACTCGTCCGTTATACATTCGAGTACTTTAAGAGACTTGCTGCCTGCATTTGCCGCGAAGTTTTGACCGTCCCGAAACAAAATGGTAACGTCCAAACAAGCCTGTTTCGTCATGGTATAGCTAGAAATGTTTCTTGCATCCAAAGATCGCATCGTACCGCAAAAGACCTTTGATCCAATACAATAAAACTATAACTCTTTAGTCTTTGGTATATCCTATCCAAACGCCACTTCCCCGGTAATGATAGGACAAGTCACTAAAAGTGTGAAGCCCCTTTCCCACATCCGAATATTCCAAGCCCAAGCCCATATAATACCAATACCAGATCATTTTGATATCAAATCCGAACACCAGTATCCTCTCCCTCCTCATCATTACCCGCCTCCCCAACAATAAACTCCAATACTTTACAAACCCTCTCATTCAAAATTCCACCTCTCGCGAGTTCATCTTCCGAGTCCAGTCTCTCATCCAATTCCTTTGCTTCCGATCTCATTTTCATTGTTCTCCTCTCTTTTTCAACACGTGCTTTGAGAGCCCTATCAACTCTGACAGGAACAGCTACAACCACCCTTACTAATAAGAGCATCATCTTTGCTTTGCCTACTAGATCCCATCTTCCCAATCTTCTCAGCCTCTTCTGAACCCTCCATATCCTCCCCATTTCAATATATATCAATAAAGCCCATACCCGTCCTCTCATAACCAGTTCTCTCACTTTTATAAAAGCGACTTCGACGGAAGAAGTTACGTCAGTATTAATGAGGTGAGGGTATTGAGAATTTAGGGATGATAGAAGAGAGCGAATGGTAATAAAGTCTCCTGTAAGAAAGTCATGTATGAGTGATGAGACTGTAGTTCGAAATAAATTGTCGGAGGCTAAGGACGGAGAAGGATGTTTGGTGGGTAACGAAGTGGTAGCAGAAATTGAGGACAAAGAAGTAGCGGAGTCGTAAGCTCGACGAGCAGAGGGAGATTTGAGGATCTCGAAGGAGAAGGCTAGACGTTGGAATGCGCTGAATGATAATTTGTCAGTCAACAATCGACATAATAGGGGGGTATGTAGGCGAAAGCGAAGAACAAGAGAAGAATTACCGGGTAGAAAGCGGATGAAAAGGAATTCTATCGGGATGACATATTTTCGATCGTTCTAAATAACATCGTCGCAATTCTGCACCCGAAGCAGATCTTTGTGCTCCAAGAATTTTGTATAGCTATATGTATTATATTGTCAATAATCAAATTCTTTGCTTTGCTTGTACCCCTCAACCCCTCTATGGCAAAGCGCGGTACTCGTTTGCGCCACAGCTTTTCAAAGAGTACAGGGCAAGAGAAGAGGATCACGAAAAGCAGACGACAATGCCATATACACGCAGTAAAGAAATAAACATACATCTTCCTCAGTAAGAATACCTATTCATCACGAGAAACAAGTCCCCAAGTCAGCAATTTCTCACATATCAAATGCTCTCCAGAACTCCGAGATTGGAGACCAAACATCTAAAATCACATGTCAAATACGGGCAAAAACTCACTCTGAATTACATCATCCTTATTAGAAGCCAAAATGTCCCCGAAATCCCTCTCAATCATTCTAATACACTCTCTTCCACCAAAATAATCAAAATAAATCAAAAGGAGTATTAAAGAATGAATATGGAAAGCATTTTGCCCAAGACAGTGAGATGTAAATGGTTACATGGAAAGACAATGTGGGAAAAGTATGGGATCGGAGTAAAGTTAGTGCTTCATAAGGCAAAAGAAGTGGTGTGGACTTTCACATGGAAAAAAAGAAATTGTGGTTGTATGAGGCGTGAAGCGTGAGGCGTGCGTTGATGTGTGTGGTATGTGTGTCAGTGGGGGGAAATGAGTATTTCCGGTTGGTTCAGGAAGGAAAAGTTGATTGACTAAAGAATTGTGCAAGGTTATGTATGGTGGAATTTTTTGTGCAATGCAACATGGAATTGAAACGCCGAATATCTACCTAGGTAGAGACGTATCGACGACAAACCTAAAGTCGGTGTAGGCGTAGGATATAATAGATGTTGATAGTCGCAAGGTCAGTCGTGCACTTTGAGATATCGGGACTGTAATGAGTATAATATGCATACTTGAGTACTGGTAAGACAAATTAACCATAACAATAAATCATATAACCTCCGCAGAATCAGAGAACCAAGCGTCAAGTCGAGTGCATATATCGTCATATTTCATCTGTTTTGAAAAAGCAACTCCAAGCTCCAGTATTACCACCTCCTGTTCAATTAAGTCTCAGTCTCCAAGAACTCTCTCAGGTACAGTATTCAACAACGAGATGCTCAACGTCTTTGAGCTCTCACGATTGCTATCCCATAAGTTTGAAGCACGCATCTGCTATCTCCACTTCATATCAAGGCCTTTGTCATCCATCTCACTCATCTTCTCCGTATCTTCCTCGCTTTCTACTTCCTTCTGCTTGAATTTCTTCGTGCCAATTTCAACCCACAAGCCCTTTTCAAATGGTCCTTCATAATCGTTAGATCATTCCTAGGAGGCAATTTGGCTGGGAGCTTTGGATATAGTACCTTTGAGTGGCTCTGAGCCTGGATTGCCACTGTTATTATCCTTCTTCTCGTTGGTCATAATAAAGTTGATGGTGCGTCTTCCAAATTTGAGCCAAAACCTCCCACTCTCGTTCTCGTAAGGAGTGTATTATACAGCTTTTCGTGCGACCTGCATGACTGTAGAGAAATGAAAACTCGAAACAGTGTCGTAGAATCTGGTTGATAATCTGATAACGTGATGATCTTGGAAGCGTGAAGTTTCTGTAGCAAAATTAGAAGTCCTCCAGTTCTTGATAGGGGTTCAAAGACCACGCCAAGTGTTCAGATCAACTGGTATATATACCAAAATCCCCTGAACTCAATATTCGGGGTATCTTGTTCAATGATCCAACAGGAAAGAATGATTGCCTGGACGTTGTAGCGCCATGGAAACAAAATTTATAGAGGGATCAATTCATAGCCCTGGACGGCGGTGGTAGACCTGAGACCGAACACAGCTTATTGAGACAGCATTGTGGATTCCACAATGAAAAATGCCATTCTAAACGCTTCGTATTATGAACCCCTCCAGTTTTTTCAATTCCGATAGTTTGTGTTTCATAAGTCCTCTCTGACAGTCTTATTTCGTGACGAATCGCATGTAGGTTTCATCTCCAAGTCAAACGCGCGGCTATGTAGGCATTCACTATTTTCCTTCGAAGCCCTGTGAAAGGACAGCCCAAAAAAGCAACTTGTCGTGTTAATGAGTAGATATATCTCGCGTATATAGCTACAAGAGTACGGAATTCGGCAAAGGAATCTTTCGTCAGGTTCATGTAAGGCTGAACACATCGAGCCACCTAACATTACAAGTAACATGTGCGTTCTTATAACATGAGGCTGCCCATAAAAAAGGGATGAGGGTATCTCGTTGAACACCTAGATATCAAACTGACTATTAAGTCAGATGAGAAAAAATTTCTTAGATATTGACACTCGGTAAGTGGCTTCAAATTCAACAATGAGATAGGGGGAGAAAACGTGCACAATTGCGCGTGAAGTTGTTCATGTTAACTTCTTTTCGACCTCCATAATCAGCATTTAATTCACATATGTCGAAAAGAATGGGATATGGGGAAATTTTCAATCTACCATCTTGCACTCATCGTAGAAGATGTTCGTTCGTGGCTGCGATATTCTTCGGGGAAGCTGGAGACCTCGAAAATGTATTGTCAATTGTATTCAGTATAACGACCTAGGAAAGCACTGTAATATAGCGTTGTTATCCTGAAAAATACGGGCTTCTACGTAATCGATTACTAAGCTATATCCCCTCGAATCTCCATTTCCTTTTTACCACCAATTCTTCTCAACAACAAAATATACACCTATATAACCACGCCTGAAATTCATAATGTTTTCATCTGCTCGTAGTCCTGCTAGAGACAGAATCCGAGACTTGAAACCTGATGGGGATGCTATCACGTTATTGTCATCTAGTGGTAAAATCTCCAGACTTTTTTAAACAACTTATTCTAACACGTGACTAGTTTTACCACCATCTTACTCTTTCGAGGATCTGTATCGAGAGCTTCTCGACGAAGGACAGGAAGGCGAAGATGTAAGTTTACATGCTTCAATTATTGATCGAATTTGAACTTGTACTAAATGGTTAGGAGGAGCTAGAAAATCTCGTCATCCTTGCCAGCTGCTTGAAGGAAAATTCGACCATATCGAAAAAAGCAGAGGATGATATATGGCATGGGAAGCTTGAAGATCATTTATCGAAGAAATTGTTACCTGATGGCAAGATATTCTCGCTAGATAAGATTGATGGTAATGTATCTCTGGCCAGTTCAAATGTTTGCAGCATAAACTTATATCTTTAAGAAGAGAGGAAGTCAGACAAAGTTCACAAAATCAAGCAACATAAAGAGAAATATAACCTCTGCATAATTTCGATAGAGAATCTACTTAGTATATCTTCGAATATATCACAACCACCGAAGAACTCAACTCTTCTTTCTCTCATCCCATTCACTAGTACCAGTTATGCCTGGACGACTCCTCAGTCTCAGCTAATCGCCATCACAATACTCGATAAATATGAATCTTACGCAAAGTCTCCCGAGTTCTTGGTGAATCATCTCTTGAGGTCCTTCATTCGTCTCATATTTTCCGAAGCCCCCACTCCCGAATCCATCACTGCATCTTCCCGGAAAGCATTTCCATCGTCTGCACCACCCCGTCATTTCGATATCCTCGAGTCCTCTCCTTCAAAACAACCTTGGAGGTCAAATATTCCATACACTATACCCGTCGTACAATGGATCGTAGATGTCATTCCTGTATGTTTTCTTCTTCTCACTCCAGCTCCAGACTAACAATCACATTAAGCCGGATCTTCTTCGTGCGCAAGCATGGCCTCTATTAACCACACCCATTCTGATACTCCTCGATTCACCATCAAACCCAATCCGAATTCACGCTCTTCGGGTCCTTCCCACGCTATTTTCAAAAATGGGTGACAAATTGCTTCAACAAACAGGACTAGGTGATGTCTTCGAGAACACTATCCACCCAGTCTTGTTATTCTTACCATCCACGACACCCGTTGAAGAAACACTCAAATTATTGCCAGAGGGATACAGAGCTTTGCATTCACTTTGTAGTGCGATATGGCCTAGTAAAGGAGACGGGGAGCCTTCTAACAGTGTGACCACCATAGCCACAAAGAAGCCCTCGAAACACAACACCACCCCTTCTAAATCACTAGCTCAACTTCGTCTCGCATTCCTTGACAGAATAATTCGCCATGCTATTCTTCCTGCTTACTTACACTGTCAAGAAATACCTTCCGTCGTTGAGATACTGGTCGTACAAATCGGTATCATCATCCCGGAGATGAGGATTTCGGGTGTGAAACATCTCAAGGATATATTGCCTATATTGGTGAATATTCTGTCGAATCCATTCTTCCCAGATAACTCTCCATCTCTTGTTATCAGTACGCTGAAGACGCTTAGAGAGGTGATTCTGGTCTTTTGGGCCCGCATTAGTACCGATGAGCATCGATTGGTTATTATAAGCGCTTTGACACTTCTAAATTGCCATAAATGTTCAAAAGATGATCAAGAATCTGAGGAACAGAAAGAGCCAAGTTCGGAGATATCAAACGAACTACTAGAGACGGGAAAAGTGTTTACAGCAGTGGTCCAACAAGCAGGAGATGAGAAGGAAAAAGAGAGTTTTGAGCGGGAGTTGACGAGGATTATCGAGACTGATGGAACACTGGCTAGAGTATTTCCTAGATGATTATGGTGTAAGGGACTCGCAATTTCCCATATATATATGAATATAAGAATGCGATGTTCTCATGTATGGTCACAAAAGATCTTGTCGGATGGAAGATATAAACGAAGTCGCCTTGACGCGATTAAGTGAGGGTCTCCAAGTAGAATCACTATTTCATATTTGACAGTATAGGTATATCTTGGTACTGTTAGATAGCTCTGACGAATCCAGAGTTACTAGTGCTCACTCTAATGAGCATTCTGACACTGTTCATTTCCCCTATTCAACAAAATAAAACATTGAACGATCCCCAAACGATTGCTGAACGTCCTCTTTGAAAAGCTTCTCTCTCTTTTTCACGTGCATACCTAGTTCCTCACTGTTCAATCCAAATATCCAATTAAAACCTGAAAAATACATCCACTCTATCGAATCTCCAGCTAAGTTGGTATCTCCACTTTCGCCCTTGTCAGTGAGACCATCATTATTTATACAGGTATCGCATACTCATCTGTATCAAAAACCTAAACACCATTCCACTTCTTCGTTTCGCCTCCTTTCATTCCATACAGCAAAAGTGCCATTCCAACTCTCAATTCCCTTTCCCTTCCCCTACCTTTCTCTCTCTCCAAATCCTAAACCCTACTCCAATCCCACATTTCCCTCCCCAACATTCCTCAATCTCATATATACAGTCCCACCCACCTTTTGAAGAAAAAACTCACTTTTGAAATTCCCACGATCCAAGAAAATTACATTAGGAACGAAAACAAAATTATCATCTCGAAAAATCTAGAATAGAGGTAAGAGGGATATTAGACGACGAAAAGGATCGGAGGGGTATAAACAGTGAACTGAGAGAATAACATAGGAGTGGATTAATAGTGGATGGATGGTGTGAGGAGGGTGTCATAGTTTGAGTCTTGAGGATGGAGCAGAGATGGAGATGGAGATGGAGAGTGAGGATGTGATGAAGAATAGTCGATTAGGTGATTAGTCCACGATTTGGGTGGTTTGGGGATTATTGATCCATATCACACAGACTCGTATGTTAAATTAGCGAGAAAGAAGAGTATGAGATGATATCAAATAGTGTGTAAAGAATTTTACTAAACCGGGTTTATATTTGATGATAGATGAATAATACGATCGCTTGAGAGATTACAAAAAGTGAAATTGAACTGCAAGATCTGGTATAGTAATGAGATTAATCATCAAAGCGAAAACTAAAGAGTGAAGACTGAAAAGGGGTTGGAAAACACAAACGAGCTAGCCTCAAATCTTTCTGCCTGTATCTTGATTTCCAGAAAAATTCATTACAAAAGTCAAAATTTTAGTTTCTCTGATACTTATACAACAAAGTGTTTGATTGTAATTATAAACATAATTAGTCTTCTCCTAATAAATCCATAATTCTACCCAAGAACAAACAAACCAAACACCACACAAATCCCACGACTTTTTAGAGATTGAAGCTTGGATGAAGCCAAAGACTGCGATATTTATTTCTACACATCGACCATGACACAAAATTATCCTTCCAACTGCGCACGGGGTATAGAATAAGAATATATGCATGATTTCCACGTAATCCAGACGTATTCCCGAACAATTCATTGTCATAGACCACCAAGCCCGCCCCCATCCCGCAGAATCAACCACGGAGATAGAGATGGGAGAGCTTTAAAGAGACTTTGATAGTGATTTAATACTCATCAAGATCTCTAACAACTGCAGGGATTCTACAATGTATGTACGAGAAGCGCGTAACACAACTAACATTTATCAGAAAGCTACAAGGATCGATCGTGATAGGACAAAATTTATGAGAAACAGTGACGTGAAATCAAAGAGCAAAATTTGAATATGGATCAAAAATTGAGTGTCTAGCAAATCTCCAGAAGAATAAAGAACTTAAGAAAATCAAATCCATGCTTTGTCGAGATATGCGAATGTTATAAAACGTAAATATATTGATACCTGACACCGCACCCCCCCCCTCCCCCCGATAAGTTCTAGCAGAATACGCGCCCATAACACCATGCTAAAACGAAAGACCATGCGCCTCGTCATCAATTCCCTAATCAACAGGTTGTTGTTTAAACAAACTCTTCCCAGACAACCATTTCCTATATGCCTTATATCTCTTCTTCTGTCCATCTTCCTCAAGCACTGTCAAAGGGTTTTCCGCCACCCTCAGAAAGCTTCTGTACTCCTCGATTTCCTCATGATCTTCTTCTCTACCCCAGCCTCCGTTGATTCCCCCGTTGTAGGCGCCTTGACCAAATCCACTATCCCAGCCAACACCTCTGACCCATTCTTCGTATTCATCTACACCCTCAATATCATGGTCATCATCTCCCACTACTAATGACAGTAGTTGTGGATACTCGACATATCGCTCGTAATCTTCTTCTTCGCCTAAATTGACACTGGGGTTAAGGGATTCACTAACAACTTGAGTGAAGGTCCATTGAGCAGCTTTACTTTTATCCAGTGGTGTCATCTTTTTCCTCTCTAATCCTCCCAGATTTCGACTTGAATGGATATTGGAAGAGTAATGGTTCGAAGCAGAATTATAATTATGGAACGAATCTTCTGTTGAATGTGATTGCGAATGAGAAGATGCTTCTTTCATGATACCAGGGGGGTTGTGGTGATGATTTTGTGATGCTGTCGAATGATACGATCCATTATCAGAGAGAGGGTATGACTCTTGGATCGGCTGGAGCCACCTTTGAAGACTGATACGTTTCGTACCGGCTCCACCAGATCTGATTGATGAATTATCTGGAATATCGTCATCTGCCCTTAATTCAGTGATGTCCGGAAATGACACCTCCTTCTTCTTGCCCTTTGCATTAGGAGATGATTGGTGAACAGGTGGTTCTTCGACATGAGCAGTAGCATCAGCGCGAACTTTGAATGGCGACAAATCGTAGCCGACGCGGGACTCATCACGATGCTGTGATCGGGGCATGAGACGAGCGGACGAGGACATTTTGCCTGGATAAGTAAAAATTTTAACCATGGAGGAGATGGAGAGAGGCTTGTAATACTCAATCCAATAGTCATCAAAATAGTTAAGAGGTTTGTTCGTCAAGACACCTTGTGGATCGGAATATGGGGGTAAAGTCTTTTTCTCGAGGAAGGCAGGTGTGTACCAATTTATATAACTTCGACGAGTACGCGGAGACCAAACACGTGGATCAGTATGATGAAGATGATAGTCAGTTGCTAAATCCCATAACATTGGCTGTCCATGCTCGTAGACGTAATTGCCGAGGAACAGATTATAAGCTTCCTGTCTCTGGCCATCAAGGAATGAATTGTTGTAGTATCTTCGAAAACTTTCTACCATATCTCGAGACTGACTAGTCCATTGATTGATTTTTCGATAAGTCTCCATAGTGTTGACTAATTGTGAACCTCCATATTGAATCGCAATTGTGTCACCATGTCCGTGATACATAGATGTGAAAAGATTTATCGCATCAGTGTCATAGTTAATCGAAGGCTCACTCAGGATACCTAGAGCATGGAGTTGATATCCAAGAGCTCTCTTACCAATGACGAATTGAGCAGCATTGGTTCGGTCCAAACAATCAATACAATTAGTTCTAGCAACGCCATTTTGCACAGTTGGCATTGTTGTTTTGCCATCTCCATTATGAAATATTCCAGTATGGGTAACAACCTCATTACCCATACTCTCAAGCGTACCAATCACATCTTGGTCTCGACTTTTTGAAGCGCGACTCATATCCCATGGTTTGTGAATAATTTTCTTGTCTGCTGGAAGAAATTGATTCAAGTAATTGATTGCATCTGTAAACTCATGTAAGAGTTTCGACTCTCTGGGTGTCCTTTCTTTTGCTTTCACCAAATTCAATACATAAACGGGAGCTCCGTATCTTTCGAAGAGGTTATCGAAATGCAACGCAGCTGCACTGTAAAATGGATCTACCAGATTTAGCTCGATAGGAGGCTTGGGAGTTACACCGGTGTTGTCCTGAGTCCAGTGTAATGGGATACTTCCGCGATGTTGCACATAAGAAGTGTAATTGGGACTGGCATAGAGCTTCGGCCCGGGAGCATGCAATGAGGTTGTGGTGTTTTCTGAGACTATTTGTTCAGTCTCGACATCATTTGCTACATATCCCTGGAAAAATTAGCAGATGTCTCGAAGTAGATCGATTTATAATACCATATCATTGGCACCACGCTTCAAAAATCGAGCACCAGCAAAGTATCTGGACCGTCTTGCTATAATTGTTATATAGACTATTCGTCCCCATACTGGTAGAGCAGCTTGCGCGAGATACCCATGAATTACTGGTACACACCAATCATATGTATTCTTCAGAAGATTCTCTGCGGGACTCAAAAGATGACTGTTCCAAACGAACATGGAATTGTAATCTTTGGGATGAGGGGATGGTTTTCCAGCAGCAAGAGCAGCTCGCCCTGTCATAATATTATGTTGCAAAGTCCTGGTGATATCATAGGAATAACTGAAATAGAAAGACTTATTCAAATCAAGGCCGTTCAAGATACTCATAAACCTTGACTCCTCAGTATTCCGAGTATCTGATGACTTGAATCTAGAGCTAGTTGATGTAGTCAGTGGTATTAGCTCCGTAGCTTCGATGGTGTATACGAAGTGGCCACCGATCATAGCAGTCTGGTTTCGTTTCGTAATCATATGCATATAGTAACAACCAGTAAATCGTATGAACCCAAGTATACCCCAGACAGCACTCTTGAGTTTCATACCACCTGAACTCTTGTTCCCATCGTCAATAGCATTGAGCAACTGGGTCATCTCCTTCTTCGTATATACAATCTCATCCTCAGTGAGATTCAGGGTCCCTATCTCTGCGGTGCGATCAATCTTCAGGATCCGAAATCGAGAATCGAGGATATCGGCTCCAACAACATAATACCTTGTAGCCGTTTCATACAACGAGAACTTTTGCATGGTGCAAACACCCAAGTCTCCAACCTTTTCATATTCCGCACCTTTATTTCGTTTCAAATCCGAGTGTGGACTGGATGTTCTCAAGAAGGGTTTACAGACAGAAGCTTCTTCGTCAGTGGCATAACCCCCGATTGAATCCCTTCTCGATCCCTCCTCGCTGGGAGGTATATTGTATGAAAGAGTTGGTATTCGTGGCACATCTTGGTCGTTCTTCTCTACATCTCTAAATTCGGAAGTTAGAGGAGAGGTCATGGCAGATGTTGATTGCGAAATGGTAGAAGTGACTGTGCTTCCATCGTCGAAATGGGCATGCCCGTCATTAAGATCAGCAGCGCCTGGCGAGTGTCCTCGAGCCGGACCATCCTCTTGGTCTGCCATAGTGACCCGGCGGCTCCTTTCACCGTAAGTTCATTATTTTCGTTAAAGTTGTTCATAAAATTTCGAGAATTCGTGGTTGGAGAATTTGTCTTTGTTTGTTAATATTAGCAGTCGACGTCGCATATCCACGGCATTCACTTCAAACAAGGATATTTATTTCGTCACTTCACAACCCGTCACTGATAAGGATTTACGATAAGAATCAACAACCTTGCACAACAATCATCTCAATTTCTATAATCTTAGATTCATGCAAAAAAAGCAGTGTCTCTAGCTCACCATGAGTGAGCTATTCAATTACCTTCTTGATAATGAGCCCCAGTTTCGTCGGTAAGTTTCTTCCCCGCAGTCCTACATTCAGCTTCCACACCGAAATACTAACTACCCCCATCCAGAGCAAGACTTGCAGCCTTGTACTCTGACTTCCGTCAACAGCAGACATTAAATCCAGATGGCTACCAAGCGAATATTGAAGCATGGCAAAAGGCACTGGCAAAGGCGGCGAGAGCTGGAGTTATGCCATCTCAAGGGTCGAGTCCCGATTTACTGATTTTGAAGGCCGATGACGAATTATTGCGCGCATTAGATACGAATGAATGGGGAAGACCTTTATCCCTGGGAGCTGTTTTTCAAGAAGCAATTGCGAAGAAAGAATTGATGCCCCTTGGAGATTTTATGAATGCTACGGACAGTATATACAACAGGTCTTGGACTATAAAGCCTTGGGATATAGTAGGATGGGGATTGAAGCAAATTGGCATATCTTTTGGAGGAGGCAAGCTGCCGGGTGGTAAATTGGTCATTCTTGGAAATGTCGAGGAAGCAGCAAAAGTATTCGCAGGGAAAAGTGGTACAAAGACAGGGAGGGTAGGAAGGATATATTCCAGAAGAATGTTCAAAGAGGAGTTTGGCAATGTTCTTGGGGAGCATCCTCTTTCAGATGTCGATATGGATGCTTTCTTGAAATTTCTTGCAAGGGACAAGAAAATTATAGCCTGTGATGGCGAGACCATCAAGCTGAAAGCACCAACAGACAAAAAAACTCCAACGATAACTCAAGAGGATACCTCGATAGCATCATTAAAATCTCTGATTGCCGATCTTGAGATTCAAACAAAATTGTTTGCGGAAAAGGTCGACATCATGGAGCGCACAGCGAAAGAAGCCGTTGCAAAGAAAAATCGTGTGTCAGCTTTGGCAGCCCTGAGGTCGAAGAAAAGTGCCGAAACTACTCTTGCAAATCGGCATGCTACTTTATCACAATTAGAAGAAGTGCTTTCTAAGATAGAGCAAGCAGCTGATCAAGTTGATCTTGTCCGAATCATGGAGTCCAGTACAAAGGTTTTGTCAAGTCTCAACAAGGAGATTGGTGGTGTAGAGAGAGTGGATGACGTTGTTGATCAATTAAGGGAGCAAATGGGACAAGTTGATGAGGTCGGAGATATCATCGCTGAGCCTGGACAAACGAATGTGGTGGATGAGACCGAGGTGGATGACGAACTGGAAGCTATGGAGAAGGAAGAGACGAGGAAGATTGAAGAAAAAGAACGTCTGGTCAAGGAGGAGAAAGAAAGAAAGGAGGCTGCAGATACAAAGCGCAAGTTGGATGAATTGGAGGAAGTGGAACGACAAGCGAGAGAGGCCAAGAAAGAAGACGAAGTTGTTGTTGAGAGTACACAGGGCTTACGACGAATGTCTCTAGAACCAGAGCCAATACCTGAGCACGCTTGATGCATTTGTACTATTTTTTCTTTGTAGATTGGATCTTTTACTGGGGTTTCACATATACGGCGTCGTTAGTTAAATGGGATATACTTTTCTTCTGATAATATGAAATCAAATGCCAAGGAAAAATCTATTTGAAAATGGTGGTGTGGTCATCTATCTATAACTAAGTTACTGGAAGCCACAGTGACTCGAGGCAATCCCATACCCATGAACTGTCTCTCAAGCGAGCTCTGGGTAGCCTCCTCTCATCATAATATAACTTCTCGTCTGCCCTTCCACCCCCAAAATATCACTACTCATCCCGACTTCCTGGAGGACGTCGCATAGATACATATCCGACACGGTCTTCAATTTCTCGTCTTTTACATCATGCAAGAAGCGCAGGTTTTTATCCATTGTTTCTATACATTGAACCACTTCTTCTCCCCATCGCTATTACAGTCTCGCTCTGCAGAATAAATCTTGTTACTGAGCTCTTGAAGCGTTGCATTGAAGAAACTAAACGGCTCTTCAGATCTACATACAGTCTACTCAAATAGAGGCAGTCTTGAATGGCACTGAACATTTCACTTAAGTATTTTGCAAGGAATAGCACTACATCCAATACTCTCTGGCAATCAGATAGTTTTAAATTATGACATTGATCTCGGAAAATCTTTGGTTTCTATTCGGAGGATAGTTCCCCCTCTTGGGATACTCTGTAAGTGTCATTCCCAGGAACTTATAATATCAAAGACAACGCATAATTGGCAAACCTGTTAGACGGAGAATTGTAATTATTCAATCGGCCATTCATTAATGTCTCTAATACAAATATGATCATTCAAGCATCTTTCTAAAAATCTTTGGTAGCCTCTCACTTACTTACTTAGTTATCTCTTGCTTCTTCACCCACTTCTTCCGTCTCCCCCCTCAAAAAATATATCAAAAATCCAAACCAGCAAAAGAGGTTCCACTACTCTTGTAGTGTACATCCTCTCGCCCACACTCAAGTATCTTGAGGTCCCACAGAAGCACGTCTGCTCCGGGGTAAGATCTAACTCTTTTGAGCTGATTTGATATCACATAGTTCTATGCTATGGATAAAGGGCAAGGGGAGGTCAATATTTGCCATCACCCTTATAATTATGGATTCAAACCATTTAAGCATTTTGACCTCATGATGACTACTCTAGTCTACCAGGGCATATTTTTAATTCATGGAATTAAACCACGTATTGGACTCTATAGAAATCTTCAAAATTTCGAGTCAATCATAGGACTTTCCTATAAAGTGGATCCATGGGTTTGAACCAGGTATCTGCGGAGATCAAATCCGAAGTATCCCAATTACCACTGAGTTAAAGTGGTAATTGGTGATGACGGTGAGCATTGTGCAAATTATAAAGGTGAAGGGTTCTAGTTGGGAGGAAGGGGTAAATGTAGACGGTGGGATTTGGGGAAGGAGCGTGACTAGGGCTGGGACAAAATGTTACTTATAGTCACAGGCGGGTGACCTCACCATATGGAAATAAGAAGAGGTGAGAACTTATTTGATTGTTATTATGAAAACATAAACAATTGCAAAAAGAGAATTGTTACGGACGATTGAATCTCTCCAGCCTTTTGAAGTAATTTTGTCACTCCCTCACTTAGGACCAAGATATAGATACTCAAAATTAGGAATTGGGAAACGTCAAAGAGAGAAGTGATGCGCCTTGCGCAATCCAGTATTGATTGATTGGTACATGTGGACTCGAGATGGATTATTGTCCTGGTCGTCTATCAGAGACAGAACATAAATGACTTGTATTAATTCAAGGCGATGGAATTGTTGTAAACCTTATATTATTATGAAAATGCTAGACCAGTGGAAGAACATAAAGGATGATTTATATGGAAACAAAGAAGAGAATTGCAAGGATGGAAGGTTGAGAAAGGGTATCTTATATATTAGTTTGATCTATTATGGCCACATCGGCCCATTGTTGTTTATATCTGCTCCTGCTCCTGCTCCTGCTTCTGCAACTGCATCTTGCCGCTCTTGTACATGCGTTATTGGCATGTTTTTATCATATTGTGATGATGGTGGAGCATCCATCACGTACTCCGGTATTCCTGCACTTTCTGAGAAGAATCGCCCATTAGGTAGTGGACTGTTGGTTTCTGATGCCCCAGTTAGTGGTGGTATTGGGTTATTTCCAGATACCCAATCGCGTTGAATCTCCGGTAGGAAATCTTGCCGCCCCTCTCTAACATCCCCACTGAGTGCAATATCTGGTGGATTTTGACTAGATGCCGGTAGCACTGTCGTGGATGTTAAAGAGTCCGCTTCTAACTCTTTAGAAGGCTTGTTTTTCGCAACTTTTTGACGAGCCTGAGCTATTAAGTCTTTAAAGCCATTTTTATGTTCCTCTCCCCATGCTTGCCCGTCAAAATCCTTACCCTTGATATGAGCGGATAATGCGCTTGGTTGCGGTGCTCTTGACCCCAGCGTCCTTTCCCAAGAATCGAGATCCCTTTTCAACTGCGCCGTACTCCTGGGATTTTTTGCATCACAGTTAGCATTCCATATGGTTGTATACTCTGTTAATCTCTTCCTCATCATTTCCCTCCCCCCACCAGCCGATATCCCTAAATCTATAAGCTTTTTCTTCAAAGCCTGGTCTTTGATTAAACTGAAATTGACAACGGGTAATCGCTCTGGCCGTCTGACCGGCTGAGATAATGGAAGTGAGGGTTTCGATAAAATACTTGTAGATTGAAGAGTAGTTTCGGATTCCGCAAGGCACCTTCCAATGTGAGCTTCAACACTTTTTGCTGTCATCCGTCGATTGCATACCGGACATGCAGTAAGACCATCATCTGTGGAAGAAGGTTAGCCACTGTCTGTGAAATTATAAGTAGCTCTGTGGCCAGTTACCTGGTTCAAAATTTGCATCATTGTCCCCTTCGTCAATAACTATCACTGCTTCTTGTGCTGCCTCCGAGTTCTCGAGTCGTCTCGCTGCCTGGCGAGTCGAAGCCCTCGTTTTTTTATTTGCTTGTTCATCCAATCCATCAAGATCTGATCTTTCACGTTTCCTTTTGGGAGATGTAACAGTAGATTCCGCCGCAGGTTTCCTCGCAAGTTCCAGTGCTGCCGGTCTAGCCCTTTTAAAAGCTTCCACCAAATCTTCAATAGCAGCATTTGATTTCAGCTTGACTTCTTGGTCGTTCGATCTACATGTTGGGCATTTCGAGTCATTATTGAGGCATCTTCGTATACAAAGTGAACAAAATGTGTGCGAACAAGAAGTGATCATTGGCGTGGTGAAGAAGTCCTTACAGACTTGACATCGTAACAAAGAATCGACATCTGCAAATTTAGAAAGTGGCGTCCCTAACCAATCCGTTGAATCTGCTATATCAAAAGAATCATCCTTTGGCCCTCTAATATTCATAGCTTCTTCGATATGAGTTTTGGTCGATTTTTTCGTAATAAATGTCTTGCTTGTCGCATTCTTTCTTTTGGACGGAGGTGACATCCTGGAAAGTTCGCGTAAAGTGGTTGACAGACGCGTCGCGACTCCTAGTTTATCAGTTGCCGTAACCTCGAAAATAAATCAGATAACAGCTCCAGCAACCTTTTGAGACAACCACAAAGTCGAACAAAATGGCGGATTCTAAAAGTTATCTTGCTGCGAGTATCTTGACAGAAGACAAAGTGGTAAGTAATTGTTTGTGGGTTTAGATTATTTTAACTGAAAGTTCTTAGGTCACTTATAGACTGCTTAGTAGGGTGCTCAAGGTTCATGTAAATACAGCAAAGGAGTATGTCGTTTCCGAGCTTTGTAGTATGCATTCTGCTAACATTTTGACAGAATGCTGTTTGAGTTTCATAGAGTACAGAATGCAAAGAAACCAGGAACAATCCATGCAACTTATCTCATCGGTGGAACAAAGAGAAAAGAAGCACCCACAGAGGTTGAAGCGCAAAAAGATGGCGAAGATGATTATATGCAGAGCAGTCCATTCGCCGGAAGCTCAATGCCACAAGCCGAAGGAAGTACCGGCGAAGGCTCTACATTGAGTATAACATTGACTCGAGAGGAGGATTTGGAAAGTTGGAACCCCGCCTTTGGCAAGCCATGCTTTGTAGCTAATAACCTACAGCAATACGGTCTCAGTTTGAGCATATTTCCTCAATACATATCTATAGTTTAGGACCTCATCTATTGAAGGTAGAACACCTTTTTATATCCATTCTCTCTGAGTACTAACAGTTTGTAGGAGCTCCAATTGCTCTCAGATTCGACCCGAGAAATCCAAACACTCGCCAAATCCGAAGACCCCCTCGAATCCTACCATAAATATGGAATAATAACCAATCCAAACGCCAAACGCCGCACCCGTAATGCACCACCTGTTGCAGCTGTCACACAAGCATCTGTTCCAACCAGACCTGCGACTGCGAAACCCAAACTCAATGAAGTCCAAGAGGCTCCTAAATCATCCTCGTCCTCAAGAAAGCCCGAACCCAAATCACAACCATCGAACGCCAAAGACTTCTTCAGCAGCAATGGGAAAGAAAAAGCTAAGCCAAAGCCACAGCCGGATTCTACAAAAGCCGAATCTTCGACTGCGCCTTCGAGTAAAGAATCAACACCAGCTCCTCCTACAAATCTGAAGCGCGAATCTAGTAGTCTTTTCAAGGCGTTCGCTAAAACTCAGCCTAAGAAAGCAAAAATTGAGGAAACAGAATCGAATATAAAAGACGATACAGCGATGAAAGATGTTTCGGACGACGACGAGGAGGATACGTGGATGCCAGCGCCTTTCAATAAAGAAACCAAGTCTCAAGATCGAAGTTCTAGGAAAGCAACACAGGAGAGATTAAGGAAAATGATGGAAGATGATGATGATGATGAAGAACAAGCAGAAGAAAAGGTAGCACCCTCTTCAGCCCCTGAAACACCCGCCGAGGAATCAGAAGAGGAAAAAGAACCAGAGGAAGCCAAGGAAGAAGAACCTGTTGCAACTACAAGTAGTGGACGAAGAAGAGGTAGAAGAAGAGTCATGAAGAAGAGGACTGTGAAAGACGAAGATGGCTATTTAGGTAGGTTACTCACGAACTTCATTCCCCTTTCCATGCATACTGTGCTAATCGAAATATCAGTAACGAAACAAGAAGCAGCCTGGGAATCATTTTCGGAAGACGAGCCTGCTCCAGCACCTAAAGCTAAAGCGGCCCCTGTTTCCACTAAGCCCAAGAAGGATGCACCGAAGAAGGGACAGGGGAATATTATGGCATTTTTCGGGAAGAAACAGAGTTTCTGGCGGAAGTCTAGGGAGTGATTGTTGACGACATTTGATAGCGAGCTGAATTAAGCATCATAGAGGTTATGTGATAGCGGTCAGCTTTGATCTATATGCATTGGTAGCAAATAAACATAATAAAATCAGATCACTGTATTCGGATGCAAGACATGCACAATCGCAAAAGTTGCACTCAGATCTAACTTTTCTTTGTAGAATATCAAATATATATAATTTGCCTTGCTTCGCCAACAAGCATGATCCGGCTAATCCGACAAGTCACCCAGAAAACTCCCTCCATAAAGATAACTCCAATCGTAGCATGGCCGTTGCTTCCATACTTTCATGCATCAAGCCTCTTGACGATTAAAGACGTCAAGTCTCGAGGTCGTAAGGATCAGCGCCCTCCCCGAACAAAAGATGTGGTTTCCGTTTTGCGAGATTGAGAATTGTTTGCGCAAAGACTGAGTTAGCCCCTTTGCGAATGTTAGTATCTGGATAAATCAAATACGATGGGTCCAATAAGACACGTGAAGGCGGAAAGGGGAGAGAAAGTGAAGACATACATGCAAACCAACTCCT
The DNA here is from genome assembly GCA_004786225.1 of Botryotinia narcissicola. Taxonomy (NCBI): domain Eukaryota; kingdom Fungi; phylum Ascomycota; class Leotiomycetes; order Helotiales; family Sclerotiniaceae; genus Botryotinia; species Botryotinia narcissicola. The sequence goes on from PQXJ01000017.1 coordinate 96,091, forward strand.
CGTATACTCCTGTATACGGTTGACATTAATACTCTCATGAATCAGTCCCAGCCTACTCGCTTTCAAAACTAAGTTCAAACATTCCATGATCTCATCATCATCATTACTAGTCATGGCTTGCAACAGTAAAGACATAGGCCATGCATTTTCAGGGCCGATATGTGGCCCTCCGATGCCTTTGAATGCTTTCCCTTCGAGATAGTATGGATTTCCCTCTTTAGATAAAATCATCTTTCTAGTATTTTTGTAGATTTGATCGTCATTGCTGCAGAAACCGAGGATTGGCAGTGCGAGGAGACTAGGCACATTGGCATCGTCCATAAGGATTTGTCCTCCATAGCCATCTACTTCATATGCAAATACTTTACCCCATTTCTTGTGTTGTACGACGGCGTGCTTCATAATGCCATCTCTGATACTTTGTGAGCGCTTCTCGAGAGTTTGGGCCAGATCGGAACGTTTGGCTACTTTAAGGATCTCAGCGGTACGTTTCAATTCGACGGACATTTGCGCATTCGCTGGGATGAAGAAACCTAGAATGGTTGTATCGTCCGAAGGGCGGAATGCGCTCCTTATCAAGCCTGTACCGTAATTCAATGGGTTTCCAACACCAGACAATGGTAAAGTTTCGGTTCCCTGGTCGGTTCGACGACTGAATGTGTAGGCATTACGTTGGAAACGACCAGTCTTTGAATCAAAGCTCGATTCGGATTGTTGCTCAATGACCATGAGAAGTGTATCCAGTGCGGTCAACCACCGCGAATTGATAAAGTCAGACGATTTAGTGTGATTGTAGAAAGCGTTTCCTAGAGCCAGAAAGTTGGCAAGGGAATCTAGCTCGTATTTACACTCAAAGACAAAAGACGGTTCGTATGCGGGGTGGACATTGTCATCTTGTCCGTTTTGCGATGCAGCAAGCTTCGAGGGCGGGGGAGGTTGAAATGCGTTGCAATATGGCGACTGTATGACATACTCTGCTTGTGTATTGATAGCTCCCAAAATCAAATTGAAAATAGCTGGATCTTTGTTTGACAAAGGCTGATACTGTAGCAATTGGTTTGTAGAGTCTCTGAGCCACTCCGCATTGATGTCTCCAGTAACCACGAATGACTGCGCTCCCTGCCATTTCTGATTGCTCTGGGCACTTCTTGCCTTCAATTCCGTATGCTTTGTGGTTCCGTCGACGTGCCATCGTACAGTTGTATCGAGAGTATTGGGGAAAGCGTTTTCAAACAGTCTCGCGAGGTCCTTATTAATCATCTTAAGTGACATATCATCGATGACCTTCTCCACCAAAGGGGAGGAGAATGTTCGACACTCCTCGGCAGGCCGTTGAAAAGGCAATTCCATAGGTCCATCAGATACTGGCCCATGCCTGAAAGTCGAATATTTCTTGTAATCTGGACATGCTTTCGCATACTTATGAGGATCGTTTATTGGTTCTTGTGGTCGATATGGCGATTGAGCTATTGCGCCCAAAGCTCCTAGCCACAGAAGCCATGTTTGAAGGGGAAAATGGCCCATTGCTGTTGATTAGAGATATGCGATAGGTAATGAAGCTTTGCAGGGCCTTTTCCAGAAGAACAAATCTTAATTCGACATCTGAAGAAACGTTTATAGCTGTTGCTTTCCGGAATGAGAGCTGTTGCAATGATGTCGATGGATCCAAGCAATGACTGGCGTTTCGCGATAAAATAAGCGTTTCTCTTCCTTTCCTTTGGATCAGCCGACTTTCATAGGCCTAGGGTAAAGGATGTCCTTTCTGAATGTCGATGTTAGAATAATGCCAATTGAGATATCGTAAATTGCGAGTTAATGGAGGTGGCTTGTGTCTGCAGATTGACAATCAATAAGTCGAGGAAATGGCAAGCCACAAGCCCGATAGCTTGGCGGTGGGGTGCTGCCTCAAGGGTGCTTCCGCTATCCCATGCGAGCCATGTTAGAGCCTCAGAGCTAAACCGGGCCACTTGAGATAGACGAGCGAGACGAGATAATTAATCCTAAAATCCGCTTAATTTATACACCTACATTGTCAATCAGACAAACCACCTTCATAATTTCTGGCTAACTTTATATAACAGCAATAGTTCCAGGGCATTTTAGTTTGATTGTTCCTCTAAAGTGGTGTAATTGGCCCCGACTGCTTTTCCGGGCCTGTTGCCATTTATCCCAAAGTTATTTAAACTTGTCTCGCTGCAAAATACCTTGGTCTTATGCCTATTTTGCTGCAGAGTCGGCGTCAAACTATAGAATCTGCAGATTTGTTATTGGTTCTATCTACATGTAGTGGAAATAGTGTCGCGGGTCTTCTAATCGCACATGGTTTCCGTCCTACCGAAATTTAACGTGATTCAGATATACGTATAATGGCGACATTTATTCTCCTGTTGTTTCTTCCAACTCTTATTTTTGTGATCTTAATTGCACCATCACAAGCAAGAGCTACGAGTCACGAGATTTGAACATGTCACATTTGATACCGATTGCATACTGTTCTGGTGCAGTTGAATACTCTTTCCGCAAGTATATCGGCAACAATTCGTCGAGAGTAACCATACCTATCTACAGTCAGAGGCAAGTCAAGATTCTTGAAAGTTGACTAAATCTCATATTACCAGCCTCGTCTTTTAAACATTCTGAAGAGGTCATGGAAGCAAGACTGACAATAACAATGTTGCCATTAATCTAAAAACCAAAGCATCTGTTTTTCGCTATCTCCCACTTTCCTTCTCTGGAAATACTTAGCCTAGGCCATCCCGAATTAAGCTATAACTTCAGTTGACTTTTTTTTCTTTGCACTTACTTCGTCTCTTCCTTCTCTTTCTCCAGCTATATATTCTGATCTCACAGAGTCTTGTAAACATCAGAGTCGTCCGGAGGGAAATCCTTCTCAACAGATAAATCATGTGTCTTCCCTTGTCCGGGCTCAGAATGCCGTATAGCTTCCTATCAAATCTTTCTACGTCTGCAATACTATTTGCATCTGTAAGGATGTTTCGGACATGCCATTGAATATTGACATTCAAAGCAGAACCCAGGGTAGATGCTTGGCTCCAGACGAGAAAAGTTGATCACCTACATTTGATGTTGAGTGCATCAATAGAGGATTTCGAGTGAAAGTTGTAGATTATTTCATCTTCAAAAATGTTCCATTTGAGATGCTTCCCCAGATTGGAATCTGTTTTTGAATTCTTCCAAAGATCAATACTTTAGCTATCCTACAGCGGTATTATCTTGACGAAGTTTATTCAAGCTGTAAGGAAGAAAACTTGGACGTGCCAAACTTCTGGTTCTACATACGTGAGAAAAGTTTTACCCTGGATCATCTTTTACTGATCCTTATCAAATGGGCAGTTTAACCCAAAATGAATAAGAAAAGAGTCCTTATACCATTTGGACGATGTAGACCGAACATTTTGAGGCAAAGACTTGTATTGAACCTCCTATTTTGGGCAAATCTCAGGTGAACGGGTCATGCAATGGAAGAGAAGTTAGGCAATTCAGGGGAGATTATGCTTAAAACTAAGGATATCCTCACTTTCTGGAGCTTCGGGGATATTTCGACTCTTCCGAAAGGAATCATAGCATGAAACTAACTGTCAGAAGGAGGATGCTACTTCGGAGACTCAGCATTCGATTTTTACAGAGAATCATCAAGACGTCAGCCCAATCTCCGATTCAGTGATATATGCAAAAAGAAGAAAGAAAGTAATCATTATCCAGTGTCGATCCTTGGTTATGATTGTTTATTAGATGAATAAACCATCCGTACGAAGCTAGAAGTCTTTTCAGCATTTGACCCTACTAATCATAGAGTGTCAAAGACCATAATCACAATGCAATCATGAAGAATCCCTGCAGGCGTATGAGCTATATATGCTAATTTCAACGGGTGTCTAGAAAAGATAAAACATAATGAGCCAGTATAAAAAGGAAACTGACATATGAAGGTGCCAAACATATGTTTCGCTGTCCACGAACAGGAAAGGATTGAATTCATATTACTTTTGTGAGCAATTGGGGTCAGACCTTAAATGTTGCAACATCCAACCAGGTCTGGATAATTAGTCCTGATTAAATGAATATAGCTAGCTGTACACTGGCACATAGAATAGCAACAAGTTAGGGAGCTCTCGAGCTTACATTGGTGATTGATGCTTACCTAGGTAGATTACATGTATCTAAAGTGCTTAGCGAGTAAAATCTATGCAGTGGACTGTGTTGCAGTTGCATCATCAGCACAATTACTAAGCTTTCTCTAATATGTAATACCGAGCGAGGTAATTATAGCCGATCGGGATACGATGTTGTGCTATGAACAGTACACCAACTGAGTCATGAAGCATGCGGTAAGGCAATTAATGCACGCCATTTTCTCTGAGAACTGTAGTATTTCAATGCCACTGGCAAAGCTTGGGGGACATACCCGATCGCGATCGTTGTTGAACAGTATGATTGCTTCTGCGGTATTGCACGTTTTGATTACGAAGTAACATATACCAATGCCACTGCATCGTAGATCCGCTTAATGCAAGGCTTTCGAGTATTCTTCCTAGAAGATACCTTCAACAACTTTAACTATTGAGCTATGCAATGTAGCCCGAATATACACTATTCCTACCCTAGACCAAGCAACATTCGGACATTTCTCCGATGACCCTCGCACATAGTAAATTTCAGATCTATTTCATCTGCAGCTTTCTACATCGGATGAATATACTCTTGCATACCGAAACACTTCTCCTGATGATGGACACGCGTAAACACGATGGTAATCATGGTATGATATGCAATACTTTCCCAGAATACCACTTTCCCGAACATTGCGGAATTTTAGTGCCATTCGTTGAAGCAAAACTCTTGAATGTCACTGCTTCCTTACATGTTTCCAGCAACCTTCAGAATACTGTTGGACCGAGAAGTAATAGGCGTCTCCCGTCTCCTCTGGTGTTGTACCCATTGCCATGCAGCCCAAATTAAAATTCAGAACTAACAGCCCAATAAAGATGTCACCAATGAAGATCCCAGAATTTGGGAAATAAAGAGCCGTTGCCATTGAATACTACAATGCGTTCTTGGTCTAGTGGCTCTTCTTTCACGTGATTGACCACCTACGACGATGCTTGATTTTGAAATTAGCTAACGGCCTGTACATAGCATTTCAGGTCAAAACGAGGCACTGGACTTCGAATGCCACAGCTTCACTTCCCTACAAATTTAAGCACCCTGGCCTGACAGGATCAGTTGGTGACAAACTCTTCTGGTTATTGAATGGAATTCGGAGAATAGACATTAGGGGACGAGGCGCGGTCCCTTTACTGAGATCTTTCATTGCAGATGGTTCATTCCGGATTCTTGTTTGAGCCTCTACAAGATAGATACCAGTGAAGGGCTGCACTAGATAAAGGGCGGCGTGAGTGGCTTGCTGGCTAGAAACCAGTCTGATGTACCAGTCTGAAAGGAATCATCGTGCGACAGATGTTTCAGCAAGGTTGCTCGAGTCATGTAGATATCATCGTCCGGCGATAAGACTACCAGCTGGAGTGCAGCTGTGAAGGGGGGAGATATAGGGAAAGTTTGTGATTGCGCACAGCTTCTTCAGCTCGTGCTTGGGCCGAAGGATATCTCCATTTTGGGGAATGAACGCGGTTGTATATGTAAAAACCAGCACCAGGCTAGTTCAGCTGGATGGATGGTCCGGTCAATAGAAGCAAATAATTTGTCAGTATTTCCGATTTAACCGTTGGTGATTAGTCATCAACAAAATTTCTTTTTCCAGTAATACGGAGGCTCGGAGGTTGCTCTTTACATGTTGTGCTCCACTCGGAAACCCTGGAGACATGTTTCCTAGAAGGTTATCCGCATGTGGGTGGGTCTATTAAGTGCAATTTTAAGCGGTTATCGAATCTCCATCAAGCCTCTCCGATAGTACGTGCATGAACAAAGTCCATTTCGAGATACAAGCAAAGTTGATGTCAGAACATCACGAACAATCTCGATACTGAAATCTCTACAAAGTGAAGTTATTAGACCTCAAAGAGTAGAGGCATGAATGATACCTGACATTGAGCTTGCTGGTCTACTTCGACCATGGTGATCCTCAACGGCAAAGGTAATGGGAGTGTCATGCCGACTGTGCAAGACATTGCAGAATTTCGAGATCTTTTTGAAAATATTCACATCGCAGATACGAGCCAAAGTTCCATACCAGATTCCACAAAAACGCGCTCTTCGAATACAATAGCCACCACCGCCGAAGGCCTAAATTCATCCACGATCCTTTCTTCAATCCCAAAGCCAGCAGACTGGACCTCAGATCTACCTAACTCTGAGCATGTCCAATTCTTCAAAGATACAAATTGGGCTGCAACACACCTCGGACCATTAGAATCATGGGGTCTTGCCCTTCGACTCCACACCTTCACAACTTTTGCGGATTCAAGACCTGCTTGTTTATATTGGTATGATGGAAAGACGAAATCTCTCCACTCAAGTTTGAACAATCTGACAGCATCATGTTAGGGGACCTGAGAGAGTTGCAATTTACAATGAAAATTTTATCGAAATGTCCGGCAAAACACATCCAGCATTGATGGGCAAACCATTTGAGTGGGCTTTCCCAGAAATTTGGAATGACATAAAGGGGGTTTTCATCCATGCAGAGACGAGCAAGCTTGCTGTAGACGTCAATGAGATATCTTTGATGGTGGAAAGAAGCGGGTTCAAAGAGGAGACATATTTTACGGGAAGCTTTAATCCAGTCCGAAGGGAGGATGGAGCGGTTGCAGGCTTCTATAATTCTGTAGGTTCGTATTCGTTTCGCAGATCTTGCAGCCTTCAATTTATTCCCGTTCTCCAAATTCATATCCCACTTTTCCTCTTCCCCATTCATGCGATAAATGGAGTAAAATATCGCATATCGAAATGAATTCTTGACTATCTGATTTTGAGATAAATACAACTTTCCACCCTGATTGGGATAGTAGAATGTTGTACTGAAGCTCAAGATATTATTTGATTGTCGAACTTCAACTTAGATATTGAAGAGATGGTTTTGAAGGATTATTGAATTTGGTATGCGGTTTGTTTCATTAATCTTTTGGTTTCTGTTTCCAAGTCTAATTTGATTCGTTATCATTCCCTCAGATATTCTTTTGGCTAGCAATTACTGAAACGTGGATGCAGTTGAAGTTACTGCCCAAAAGCTTAACGGGAGAAGGCAGTCGATGTTGGGATCATTGGAGATTCCAAATGGATTGCAACAAGGGACACTTGCTAGCCACGTTATGCCTCATTTAGAGTCAAATCCACTAGATATCCCCATGGCAATTTTATATCAGGTAGACGAGCAAAGTTCTTCTGGGTCTACGCTTTATTTGCGGGGTCAACTGGGCTTTCCGGAGAACCACCCACTCGCCGTGCCGGAAGCTACACTCAGCAGCTGTCTTGGTCTATTTCCATTGTTGCATAAAACAGGCAATAAGATTTCGACTCATTCTGTTGATGAGAGATTTGAGGGAGTCGAATGGCGTGGCCACAAAGATGATTTTACCGAAGCTTACGAACCATCGACGCATCTTAGTATACTTCCAATCTCGAGTGCTGATCGTATGTTTGGCTATTTGATACTTGGCGCCAACTCTCGCCGACCAATTGACGATACCTATGATCGATTCATAAATGCTATTGCCTCGAGGGTGTCATCAATTGCATCTGCTTTGGCTAGCGCTGAGGAAACAAGGCGGAGGGCTGATCGGCTAGAAAAAGAGCTAGCTGAAAGTGAGAGACAAATCAGATATATGGCACAGAACGCTCCGGTTGGTATGCTACAATTATCGACTGAAGGTAAGATCCTCTGGGCCAATGATATGTACTACCGAATCACTGGCCACCCGGGACCTGAGGAACCACAGTACAACTATTCCTTTCTTGACGTCTTGATTGAAGGAGATAGGTCTCAAACTTTACAAGCTTGGGTGCAACTTCATGATGGATCCTCTCACATTGAGACTACATCACGGCTCAAGCGTATGTTCGTACCACCCAGTGGGGAAGCCGAGCACGCTTGTGTGCTATCATTGGCATTTCCGTATATTGTTAATGGTGAAGTAAAATCCATCATGGCTTGCTTCACGGACATCTCTGAGCTAAAATGGGCCGAAGCAGCGGAAGCGAGAAATGCCGAGGAAGCACGCGCGGCCAAACGTCAACAAGAGGAGTTTATTGATGTTGTTTCTCATGAGATGAGAAATCCTCTTTCTGCCATCTTCCAATGCGCCGACATGATATCAAATTCCTACAAAGATTTATCGCATACAAATACTCTTGAAATCTTGAAAAGCAATGTCGAGGCCGCTCATACGATAGCTATGTGTGCCAGTCATCAAAAGCGTATCGTTGACGATGTCTTGACACTCTCTAAGCTCAAGTATATGATGCTGTCAATTTCGCCGCATTCTGCTAATCCAGCAAAGATTCTGGAACAGGTCGTCAAAATGTTTGAAGCAGATTTAACGTCCCACGATATCTCAATCAAAACAATAGCTCAACCTTCCTTCGGCGCCAATAAAATCGACTTGGTCATGTTTGACTCTTCGCGTGTGAACCAAATTTTGATTAACTTACTAACAAATGCGATTAAGTTTACGAGGGGTGAACCAAAGAGAAAGATCACAGTCACTTACGGTGCTACTCTTGTTGATCCAGAGAAGAACTTCAGTAAGGAGCTTTACTGGGTACCATGCGGGGACAAGGTTGAAGATTTGACGCTCAATCCTGAGTGGGGCTCTGGTGAACCTGTGTTTTTAACATGCGCAGTCACAGATACAGGAGTTGGCATGCGTGCTGAGGAGATCCCTCGCCTGTTCACTCGCTTCGAGCAGGCCAATTCGAAAACCTCTATAAAATATGGTGGATCTGGTTTAGGTTTGTTCATTTCTCAGAAGCTTGCTGAAAAGCAAGGAGGTAGAATTGGTCTATCTTCCAAGTTAGGCCAGGGGAGTACATTTGGGTTTTACGTCAAGGTACGACGTAGTGTTAAACCACGAAGAGATATCCGTCCAAAATTAATACCAGTATCGTTCGATGGATCTTATTATGACGGATCGAAGCCTATGCACGTTTTGTTGGTCGAAGACAATTTGGTCAATCAGAGGATATTAGAGAAGCAGTTAAACAAAGCCGGTTGCATAGTCTACGTTGCCAACCATGGGCTAGAGGCTTTGGAAATATTGAGACAATGTTCCTGCTGGCATGAGCCGGTGAAAGACGCGAAGAAATTAGATATCATACTGATGGACTGGGAGATGCCTGTCATGGATGGTCTCACTTGCAGTCGGGAGATCCGAGCATTGCAGCAATCTGGAAAGATAGTGAGGCATCTTGAGATCATCGCAATTACTGCTAATGCCCGTGAGGAGCAAGTTCAAGTAGCATTACACAACGGAATTGTAAGTCTCCGAAAAATTAGTTTGAAGCGATTTATCATGCTAACAGGTGTTGCTGTAGAATTTTGTAATGTCTAAGCCTTTCATAGTCTCGAACTTGCTGTTAAAGATGAGAGAAAGGCTTAGCGGCATCGAGAATGGAACGAGTTTTCAGTGAATGAATACGATTCTGCCCATGGTGGCAATAGGAGTGCCTATGAAGAGGCGATTGATATCATCCCGTCTTGTTTTCTGAATGGCTTTGCGTTATTATCCAATCGCCCAAGCCCCTCTAAATAGAAAGCGGAAGTCGCGGATATCCAGGGAAATGACTGTGAGCATATCGCCCAGCTCCCCTGTTGATGGAGAATACTGTGAATGATACCAGTATGTTGGAGAGAACGGGAGCAACGACGGATATGAAAGAATTCAATGCCAAACCAAGATTACATGTATTAACGTTTTCCTCATCAAGTGAAACTTATGGGCTTTTGTTTGGATCAAATACCCCATGAAACGACCCTCAAAATTGTTAGAAGCCTGTCAGGAGCACAGGTAGTGATAAGGAAAACAGCTAGACTTGATTGAAAGAACAAAAAAGGGCTATTTAGGTCGGTTCATTCTCTGGTGTTTTGTTATCCATTGAATAGTATTAGCAAACAATAGAACCAATTAAAGTTACCATCAAAGTTCGAACAAAGCCTATACAACTTTAACTTTACACCGGATCAAGACCCCCCCCTTCTTCCCTGACAGGTAACAGAATGTATCGAAAGTATCATCAAATGTGACCCGGTAAATACATTGTCCGCAGCGTTTTGGTGTAGAATCTTTACCATCCAAAGATACAGTGTCAATCATTTTACTTTACGCGCCAATGACAAATTCTAGGACAGTCATTGAAGACATTTCGATCGTAAGCTGGGTTATACAAATGAATCTAAGTTGATTCCTAGCATTCAGAGGCGTACTGTCAGATCTTCCACATGTGCATTATCGAAAAGATTACTTACTAAGTCCAAATTCGAAATCTAGTCTTATATCATAGTCCAAGGTATTGTGAAATCATCCTAACATCATTGAGGGATCTCCCCAGTATTCGATTCTTTTGACATACTAGGTATCAGCCTGTAAAGAATGTCGGCTAATCGCTGGTTACAACAATATGAACTCAACTCAATAATAACCTTGTATAAGATTAGACACCATATTCCACGTGTTCTAGCGATTTTTGAAACGCGTCCTCTCGCCTGTCCTTTTTAGATTGCGCTTGGTTGTTTGATTTTAAATAAATTATCAGTCACATTGCACTGATTACTTTTTACTGATTGCTCACCAGGCTATCTGATTGATAGACCAGCGTTGCAGAGCTGACTCTTTCTTTGTTCTCTAGAACATTTACTTTCCTTTTCGTCAACTTTTACTCATCATGACGGTGACTTCCGAGGAAGATGTGTCAACAATTACAGAAGTAGAGAAGCTCAATAGTGAGGGAAATGTTCTCTATTAATCGGGAAACTTCTTGAAGGTATGCTTTGAGCTCTTTCCTGATACTTTGATGACAAAGTAATTGACATCATTAACTCACAGCTGTGACGAAGTATCAGGAAGCCATGGCAGCTGACAAAACTTCTGGGCCCTGCACTCTGAAACCTTTTCGCAATATGACTGCTGTTTACTTTGAGCTCGGCAGGTATACTCAATGCCGCGAAAAGACGAAGCAAGTGGTCGAACTAATTCAGGAAATGATGCCAGAGGATAAAGCTGTCCTTGCGAAGCTTGCGCAGCGAATAGAGAGATCTATTGAACATATTCCCAAATCTTTAGATCAACAGAAGTTTGACAGACGTCTGAAAATCAGTATGTCTTTACCACGCTACCATGCTTCTCTGTGAGTCCTCGGAAAGTTCCACTTGTACATACCTGAGACTGACAGTTGTCCAGGGTTACAACGACAGAATACTTTACGGTCGGGCACGATGTTCCCGAAAGCCTCTCCTACGAGCTCATGCAGAAACTTCGTCGAGATGGTAAAGACAGGACACTTTCATTCTTTTTCGGTGGCATCGGGGATGCCCGTAATTTGTATACCACGATGATCGATCTCCATGCGTCAGAGAAAAAGGGAATCGCTCCTCTCAGGAAATACCATTTCGTCGCAAATGATATCAATAAGTGTGCTCTTACCAGAAACCTTATCATATGGAAGTTACTAGACGATCTCTCAACATTATCGCATGACTCAGATGAGGGAATGATGGCTTTAGCCACTATTTTTTTCATCTATGAAGCGAATATAATGCCCAACTACATACACGAGTATCTAAGCGCAATCATGGAAAAGATTCTTGTAATTTTACAAGAGGTATGTGAACCTTCTATATGTCGATCAGCTACGATATTCTTTTTCTTTGCTCCATCGCGACGATTGAGAATTCTCTTTCTTTTCATTTTTATAGAACTATGATCGTCTCCAAAGCCAACAGGATGAAAGATGCATAATTCTCTGGAGTTTCAGCCTTTGTTTGAAGCATGTTTGACTAGGTAGATTTCACTAATACTATGGCTCTAGGGCAATTCCCCACTTGAATGGGTCTCGCTTCATGCATCCGATATGGCTAAGTATATTGGCGTCCTGTATCATTGGCTCAACAAAAGTGATGAGGGCTCCTACAGCTTTACAACCTCAGAAGCTATGCGGGGTATTCGTGAGGAATTGTCGGATCGCCCTCATTTTCTTGACGAGCATTTCAAAAAGGAAAAGCAAATCTATGTTAAGTACGGAGTTTTACGACCACCAGAAAAGATTCTTATGTCTCGTGAGCCGAGATTATCAGGGCTTATCAAAACTCCATCCAAGTCAACTGAGCTGCGTAAATATATTGAGAAGAGCTGGAAGTTCAACCCGACCATGATGGACTCCGACTGGTATGATTATATGCAAAGAAGGAACCGGTCCGAAGAGTTTGATTGGGGCAATGACCCTTTCGAGGCTTTTCACAAGGGGAGAAAACCTTCAAGCCTATTCGATCATGTGGCTCCGTTCTTCCAAGACGCAGCAGATGCACTCAAGAAGTTGAAGGGAAGATTCCATGTTGAAGTTCTCTGCGGGGACATTATCGACATATCCGAATGGTTCCGATTTGGCACTTCGTCCACCAGATTTCCACGATCAGGGGAATTTCCCACAGAGTTTGATGGTATTCACCTGAGTAACATTCAGTAAGTCATCTACGGTCTTAATCTAGAGCCATTTGTCCTTCAAATTTTTGGTCAAACCATCACACTTTTCTACTCATATTTCTCTTTTGCCACATCGAAATTGGAAACATCAATGTTAAAGCTGACTTTCCTTCATAGGGATTATATTGGTGGTAATTTATCTACCTTTCTATATATTACTCCGCTTTTGAAGAAAGAGGCTACCAGTTTCGTGCGATCCAATTGTTTGCGTAATTCAGGAAACTGGAAATCAATAGAGGCATTTTTTGCAGATTATCAATGCATCACAAACAAGACCATGCTAAAACAACTCACTGGTATGGAAGTCATGCCTCGACCTTTCAAGTAGGCAACGTTTCCTTTAATTGAATACACCTTCTACAGCCACGCTCAACCAATATCAGAAGACGACTGGTCGGCTTTGTTGCCTCGAAGCGAATTCCAGAGATGGTTCTACGCTCTTTTTTTTAAACCTGCATTGCCTTACAACGTCAACATCTTCAATCCTAACACAGTCATCTTCTCGCCTCTCAATCTCACCATCCTCTTCCGTTTAATGGATCAACTTCGCTCGCGTCATTATCCCTCTCATTGGATGTCAGAAATACTTTCGAACATCATCGAAAATAAAGTTGTCAGTAGCTGTCGTCCTCCAAGAATGACGCCAACATCTGTTTCAGCATTGGAAAGCAGCACAAGGCCAGAAACCTCTGCACCGCTCCGTTCTCCCACGAAATGGCAACTCTCACACAAATGTTTATGCCGCTACTCCCTTTTAGTCTGGAATCATCGGCTATCCCGGCACAGAATGATATCTATAGATATACATTTCCATTTCCTAGCGTTATCAGTCATCAAGAGTTGCCAAACACCCTCATACTCGTATTCTGGAGTCTCAAGTATTTCATGGACTTAGGCGAGATGGGCAGCTGGTCGTTCATCAATGATCTTCGTCCTTTACTGGATCCTACGTGGGGAGATGAAATGGATAGCCGGTTCAGGGGCTCAAAATCCGATACTTTTAGACAGAAAGGATTGATTGTATGGAGTACTATGGAGTGGGATGTTGAAGCACAAGAAGCAATTGCTTGGATGCCTGGTACGCTGGTCAATAAAATGATCAGGCAGGGAGATTGGAATTGTGGTTTGTTCAGAACTGACACATGGCAAAGGTGTTGGCAAAAGCCGCTGATGATGAAGGATGTACGGAGAGACGAGGTTTGGGAAGAATGATATTACTCAAGCTGCAGATTGATGATTTTTGGATCCTGTCAGGTCGATGTTAATGAATAATGGGGACCAAGAATAGGGCCGTGTAAGCTGCTCAATACTGAAATCAATTGCAGCAGTATCTGATTTTAACGTAGAACTGTCCACAAAATGCTGTCATTTGTGCATATAACACATCACTCTTGAATCGATCATCAGCCAATTAAACTCGTGATAGATACATCTCCCGACGCCTTTATTTCGATCGAGGTTGAGTAGGTATAAGTTTCTATGAAAAATCATCCTCTAATACCCTTGAGAACGTGTGTAGCAATTTTTAACGACTCTTGAAATGTAAGTGCGCTTCTGGGATCAAAATTTTTGATCTTTCTAGCACACGTTCTGACCATTCTATAACAAAGGAGCGCCATATAATCATCAAATGCGTCTCTCTATCATCGCTATCAATTCTAAGGCTTGTATTAGACGTGGTCGAAGGGATCTTACAGCCCAAAGATCAGATTGGAAATCTCACCATCATAACTAGACTGATCTCTCTCTGGCTGAGATCTTTTGTCATAATCATAGAGACTTCCTACCGGCTTCTCATCGGAACTATTCTCTGGAAAGTGACGTTTGTCCACCCATGGGGTAGAAAATCGGTTCCTCTTGAAATACTTGTATGGATACGCAATTGGAGGATCAAACCTATTGTATGTTCCGCGCACAGCTTTACTAGGCTCTTCAGCCAACCTCATCTTACCATCATCAAAGTTTTCACCCATTTCCCATACTCCAGATCCAATCTGAAGAAGACGAAGCTTAGGCAGATTATTTTGCATCTTCTGAAAATAATCGGCCCATTTTGTTTTGTAATACCAAATAGTGGGTTCTCCTGAAATAAGCATCAGCATTTATAATCTCGGGTCGTACTCAGATACTATCACCTCCATTATCCATGGGAGTCATCGCATAGTTCTCATCATCAAGATCCCCCAAGTGTCTAATGCCTGCGAGTATTGGACAATCGTCGAGTTTCAGAACTTCCAACGTCTCTCCGTGGGATAGAATCCAGTCTAATTGCCAATCGTGCGAGAAAGTGTAATTGCCCAATTCCAACTTCTTCAACTTTGGAAAGTGCACATCCCTCCAATCACACTTTGGAAAATATCCCCACCAATGAATACAGTGAATAGTAAGCGAGGTGAGATTGTCAGCACAAGGCGCCAGCCATGTAGAGGGCAGCTCGGTAAAGAAATCATGCATAGGCGGAAGAGACCATGAAGACTCAGGAGTTGCTTTTTCGTATTCGACAACGATTCTCATGCGCAAGTTTATGATCCTTTTCAAAACCGCGAGGAAGTCTTTTGATCCGGTCAAGCTCGCATCATTGACATTTTGTAGATTCTTGAGAGAAAGTGTGGTGAGTGAAGGTGTAGGATACCTTGGGTCATTCAAAGAACGAAACAATTCTTTGAGGACAGCAGTACGATATTCATGACTGTCTTCTGCTGGGGTGAGATAGAATCCTCTTTCATCCTCCTCGCCCAAATATGTACAAAATTCTGCAAATTCGACTGCGATAGTGGTCAGGTTAGGGAACCTGTTACATTTTTCGATAATTCTTTTCATCGAGATATTGAAATGCTGCGGGGGGTGTTTCTCCGCGTAGGAACTAAGATAAGAATTCGCATATGGTTCAAGACTGGTGATATAACGAACAGAACGAACTGCTTGCTTGAGAAGTGGTACACAGATGATCTTCTCCAAATTGGTGAGCGGAATGACTGAGTCTATCTCTGCAGCCTTTTCAGACTCCCCATCTTCATTATCGTCATCGCGTCCTTCATTTAAGCTCTGTAGATTCACACTACAGTGCGAGAAGAGCTTTTCAGTGACTATAATTGAAAGTGGTCTTGAAACAAGACGAAGGTTTTTGAGATCAAAGGTGTTCGTTACCCCCTTGATGATCAAGCGAAAGATTTCCGCTGGAATTTTGTCCATTCTCAATTGATGCTAGGAGGAAGATATCTGGTGCTTATCTTTTCAAACCCCAAATCAATGGTAGCACCGGTAGAGGGTAGCGAAGGCTAATACGTACAACTCGTTCCAAGAGGTGTATTAGGTTTCGGAAAATAATCTGACTCCTATTTCTGGGAAGAGGTAATTAGAAGTCGATTTCTGGACACCAACCAAGCAGCATACTCAATATTAAGACAATTTGGACTTGCAAATCAACCAAGTATCTTATTTCCTCAGTCAGGTATATTTTCCACGTCGTTGCCAACCGACAAACTTCCAGTCCAGTTTTGATACTTCTTGCAAAGTTTGTTATAACCGGTGGCTTGAATGGCTTTGACTAATTCCGGCTTCGTAAATTGCGATTTCGGGGGAAGTTGATGTCGGTTATTGATTGAAAGTGAGACCAAAAGCCTTTCCTCTCCACCATGTGATGTTGTGAGCTTATCTCACGTGATCAAGGTTCGATCGACCCGATTTAAACAGGAGCTCAGGAGAACACGTCCTGAGGCTGGAAGTGAAGGTTAAGTCTGGCTTTGGGAAGAAATGCTACAACATATCCTCGATTGGTAGTCTTTTCTTGAAGCTTTAGCCGTGCCGACACTGTCGTTTTTCGATTTCCAGTGCTTTCCACCCTCCTCTGGCTCGAATTGATCGTAGCACGTACGAATTCTGTGGATTTTGACCCTTGATCGCCGTGAATTGTGAAACAAATACGGCAAGAAGCCTGGCGTCAGCACTCTTTATTCTAAGGCTCAATCTACCTTGACGTGCCCTCGTCACAAGGGGAGAAATTCCCTGGTGCTCCAACAAATCCTGGAGTTCGAGAACCTGCAGCCTGCGAGTGTCGAAATTTTGCAATTGTTTGATTCCAGATACCTAAGCTTCCAAAGCTCAGATGAAGTATGTATTTTTGTCCGGAGCCATAATCAGCTTTCCGAAAATTGCAATTACAGTAATGTTTGTCCATCGTCTGGTATCTACCACATTACTTCACAAGAAACATAGCAAATTAGTTTTTGGTAGTGGATCCTGGTCAGGAAGCAGTCAGTGTCCTACGAAGATCTCTGTCAGCACGTTAATCGAGAATTCTCAAGACTTCATGTCAATGTGACTAGCCTATGAGATCCAAGGCCGACTATTCCAGGGCACGCTTTAATATCTGAGTTTTCACATCCCCAAATTACCATAAATAATTTTTGGTCTTTACTGCTACGAGATTACACCATAGTCTCGTGATCAAGACCTCTTTCCACGCTAGTCATCACTAGCTCAATCCAAAATTAGTGTTTTAGACTGTATTGGGAGGAATTTAGCATTGAACCCCGCTCTTCACCGACAAATTCACAGGCACATACAACGAGATGGACAGTACAAGTATAGAATAGTCAAAGATAGATGTTAGTGGATTATTGGGAAACTATGATGCTGTATGGACAAAAGTTTCGTGTGGCCTTGAATAAGAGGGGTAGAAGTTTCTTCAAGGCATTTAGACCAGAGAAATTTGGCTACAACATGACTTTAACCAAATATCTCGAATTCATGAAGTGTACAATTGACAGTTTCAAGTTACAGTATGTTATTTGCCTTCTGACTTTGAGGCAGAGACCATAACACCGACTTCAATCTCTTCAGTCCTCTCAATTTCCTTGGGGCACGGAATTAACCTTGTAATCACCACACTCCAAGCCAAACTTTACGTAGACAGACATTGAGTAGAAATGCGGGGATCTTGAGTATTGGTACGTCAAGCATCATCGACAGCGGAGAGGGAAAGTTTGTGTAGTCAGAATGGTACAATGAGTACGAGACGTATTGACATGTTTCAAGAAATCTGATCAGACAAAATACACCCACCCTTTGGCTCCTTGACTTTTAAAGATTTACATGTAAATAGCTGCACGTAGGACTTCGTGCCTTGAAGTTGATGATTCCTTATGTATCAAATCATGACATAGTGTTCTTATAGTTGGGCTGTTCAATTCTCGTGACTTTGGACGATCACTTAGTAGCTCATCCAGATGCACGGACGATTTCACGCGAATTTTGGCGACGACATGTCGCTCTCACGCTCGGCTATTGCTGAAACGGTATTCATCTCACATACGATGTCCATTATTCACAATACTTTCATTTTATCAATGTTTCATTGAACTGACTCCAGTATGCCGTTCTACGGTAAACTCATTTTGAGTTTCTACTTAAGCTTTCAGTAGATTTAGTAAGTGAAATACTAGTCTCAAGGACTAAAATCGAATGGCATACAGCGTGACGCACCTAGTAAACGCTAGTTCAGTCCATATAGAATTCCCCACTTTTCATTTTGTATATATATCTCAGTCTCTCCCCAGAGAATCAATTTGAAATTTGCATTCGAATACCGATTTTATAGTCTCGTCTTAACGCCTACCATCAACTCATCACAATCCTCTATTCAAAACTATGCAATTACAATCTACAATTCTCTCAAGTAATTTGAATCTTCGAGAAGCCGAAAATTCTTTAACACGATTTGAATATTAATCCAGCTCTAATCTTCCAATCAGACCTAGACATTCAAGTCTCTAAACTCGCTCGATTAGAACTGAACATCCCCGGGTCAAAGTTTCTCTACATATCTACAATCATTGAACTGTTGAATTATTTTTAATCGAATACAGACATCGATTCTCTCAAAGCTGTTGAACTAAATTGAAACATGGTCAGCAAATCTTTCTTAGATATTGGAGAAGATATAGCTAGATTCATTGCCCGTCAGAAGAAAATGGAATTAAGGAGGAAAGCATTCCGAGAAACATTGCATCAATGTACAGATACAGCTGGCACTTTTGTCAAAAGACATAACAAATGGTTGGAAATACTATAACTATTGCTGAAAATTGGAAAGGCATGGTTAAACTCCCAGAATATCAAATTCTTGGCGAAGCATTTTTGGATGCGCACCGAAGCTCACCAGAAATGGCCAAAAAGCTCGAGGAAAGCGCCGAGGCAGAGCTCGAGACTGATCAACGCCGCTATATTTCTGATGACACATCGATCGCAGAAATTTTAGAGGAAAATCTGGCAATGGATTTCTGGAATAACCGGGAACACCTTTTTGATATTACGTTGAGAGCGCATCCTCGTGGAGATGCAGAAACCCAGATTCAGCTCTGGGTGTCAAGTGACATTGAATGTTTCAGGGCAAATTTGCAAAGAGACATTGCCCAAAGTGGCACCATGCTGGGTTTCTTCGAAGAGTGGGCAGCTTGGAATGACAAATTCTCCGGAAAAAGGGATAAATTGGGGAAGGCAAAACTTCATGATGACTGTTTCTTGATTCTCTAGACCATCCAGTTTGCAATCAAAGACATGGAAAATCGCCTGAGGATGATTGAACAAGCTCAAATCCATCGCTGGTATGATGACCTTGCGGTTGTGAATCAAGTATATCATGATGTTATTCAAGCATATCGGACCTATGACAATCCTGAACCCTTCAATGCTGGCAATGTAATGTATGCTGAGCAAATCGCAAAGCACTTGAAGTTACCATAAATTTCGAATAAATATTTAGGTGAATCAGATTCTGCACCATCGATTACATATGTTCCTAAACACCTATCTAACATTTCTTATAGGGATAAAACGGCGTCGAAGGTCGGAAATGATTTATGAATTTCCATGGCAGGCAGCGGGACAGTGGAGCGGAGCAGCAAGGACTCGATAAACTCGGAAGGGTCTATCGACAACACTAGGACATAGACAACGAGAATATCGTACGAGTGCCTAATACGACCCAAGACTCGATAAGTTCATTCTCTTCTGGCTTCTTGAAGAGGATTGAGAAATACTTTAATCATCCTTCTATATACGGGTTCTGAGAAGAACAGCAAACGATGATATCGCTCGGGAAGAAGTTTATACGGGGTGGTATAGTTTTATTTATCATTTAGATCATGCAGTTGTCTACTTTGAATATTAAATAATAAATAGCACTTACTGACCTGTTGTCACTCATTCATGTATGTCAATGTGTTGAAGAATCTTCAAGCCCTGTCATGCGACGAGCTCTTGCTATTTTTCATCATATTTCCAAAGCTTGGTAGCATAAATACTCTTACAATTTGGTCCTCATGTATAATATCATTGAACCACGGTATATGAATATTCTTTAGAATACTTTTATGATATTCAGGTATTCCTAACAATACAATGATTATTGATACTCTAAAAGATCTCGCCCTGAGCTAGAATTTGTAGTAATCTAATTTTGCAATTCTTCCCTCGCAAAGCGAAGTTTTTCTGATAACAGAGATAGGGCGCCAGGCCACCACAACTAGTCTTGCTGACGTCCCAAGCCACCTCATGTAATACATTTGGCCGGCTGGCTTTCAGCTTCTGTTGCTTCCGTTTCCTGCTGAAGTGGTACAATTTCATCGTCCGACTCAAGGATTCTCGAGTCTGTTAACTCAAATGCCGCAGCGTGCCATGCTGCCTCCGCGTCGCTCTGTTCTTTCTGGGCCTTTTGCAACATCTCTTCAGCCTCGAGGAACCACTTCTCTGCCTCTTGCAATGCCTCCTCAAGCAATTCATCTTCTGCTTTTGACATCCTCTCCATTTCCTCCCATTTTCCCCTCATGTTGCGGGCAGCTAACTCTATCGCCTCCAATTCTCCAATACTAATTGCTATTGGTTGACGTCCCATCCGTACATCGAGCTTTTTCTTAAAATCCTCCAAGACATCCATATCTTCCTGGAGCTCTGCTCCAAGTTTTTCTTCCGATATGAGGCTTTCAGATATTTGCTTGGATGAACGAATCATTGAGTCTCTAAAGTTTGGCAAGCTTTGGAGAGAATAATTCACTTCCTGTTGGACTTGCTCGAGTACCGACCTAAAATACATCTCTTCCAAGGTGAGCTGCATGATGAGATGATCGAAATATAACGAGACGATGACTTAGGTCGGTTTGAGTGGATGCGGATTAGAGGCTCGAGAGTTGAATGTTTTATTGTGCGACGAAGGGTGACAGTGGTATTTGCTAATGCTGGAAGAATGAAAATGGGAAAGAAATAGTATTGGACAACTATGTCTATACGATAACGATTCTGAGAATATAGTAAACAAAGGAATGCTACTTTTTTAACAAAAATGTCTTTAAAAGGGTACAAGCAAGTGGTAAGAGCGGTTTGCGGGCCGCCAACTTAGCAATTTCCCTTTTAGGTTCAAGAATACCTTCCTAGTCCTGCCAGTGTTTCCTCCTTCCTCTCCTGTAGGAAGCAAGAAGTGGTTTTTGTTAGAAAATTGAGTAGATTCAGGTGGTTGAATCATAATTCAATAGTACAGATCATCTAGGTCTGACTCCAAAATAGAGATCGAGAGATGGATTGCGACTTGATTATCAAGACTAAATGGCGAGACAGACTTTCGACAAGAAATTGTTCCCCAGATTGTCACATACATATCTAAGGGAATGTATTCCAAATATGTAACACCACCAATGTTATCGAAGAAAGGAAGGATCTCTTACTTTCCATCTTTCCTCTATGGTCAATGATCATTATTACTCGACAGGAATCGAAACCTCGTTCGATTTTTTTCAACCGTTGACATCGGTCTCTTGGTTCCATTATTTGTTGTAATGGTCGCTCAATTTCATGTTGTCCTAGAAATATGAGAGGTTTTCATCTCAGCAACTTTATTTGATTGTTGTGTATTCAACGTAAGTGGCTTTCAAGAAGAATCTTCTACGCTCATGAAGTTCTTAATGTCCATTTAAGTAAATCCTTCTCGACGACATCCTCTTTTCTCTTAAGCAACTCATCAATATCCCACCTCGCATCCAGGAACCTTCCATTCATCCATTTCAAATCTTTGATGTTTTTGCTCAACCATACACAAAATCCACCACAAAGATCCACGCTATCAACCAGATCTATGACGTTCATTAGTACTCCCGCAACCTTACATATTTAGTAGATGAAAACTTACAAGGTAGGAAAACTTCAGGTGTATTTCCAGCAGCCATCGGCGTTGCTACGGCCCCAGGATGGACAGTAACAGCAACCAATCCCTCCTCTCCAAACTGAGAGCCTACCATCTCTAATAATCTACTCTGCGCAAATTTACTCACGCAATACCCTGTATTGGCAATAGGGCCATCCGTTAAACTCGCAGCCAACGATCCAATCTGTATGAAACCTTTTGCTCCATTCTCACTCTCCAGGAGTAGAGGTATCAGATAATGCGCACAATTATAAGTCCCAATCATATTTATATCGAAGTTTCCTTGGAACCATGACGAATCACCTTCAGTAACTTTCAGAGTCACGGGACCCGCATATCCAGAATTGGGAATACAGACATCGAGGCGACCGAAATTTTCTTTGATATAATTTGCAAGGTCTGAAATATCACTGGATGATGTGATATCACAAGAAAAAGTTTCGACTCGTGTTTTGGGGGATATGACACGAATCCTTTCCGCAACGCGAGCAAGTTCGGAAGTGTTGCGGGATGCTAGAATCATACCGGAAGCTCCTGCTTGTGCAAATGAATAAGCGATATGTTCGCCTATGCCAGAGCTAGCCCCTATCACGCAGACGGCGAAAGGATTAGGGAGTGGGTTGTTGGCTGGAGTGGTGGCGGGTGTGAGTGTTTTGTGTCGGGTAGCTGTAAAGGTGTTCATCGTTTCGTTTGTTTTTAGGATTGGTTATAAGGGATACAGTTGGATTGAAATTAAGAGACGGGTCATGAAGATTATAATACCTGAAAATCTATGATCCATATTTCTGGCACATCATGATGGTTAGGTGGCTGAGCTTTCGACTCATAATGAGCAAGTGGGATGGGAAATTTGGTTGGCTGCGCAGTAGTGGGGGTTTTCTGCCCGGTGAGTCAGTAGTGCTTTGGGCTTATCCGCACCCTTTAATAAGTCTCGCCGTCCACGATTGATGGTTGTGTTTAACAAGGTTTTCATGGCAGAATCATTGTTTTATTTGAGGCATGTTGGGGAGAGAACAATAATACAATGGATGTTAGCTGCATTGATTGGACGAAAAGCCTATGTCTCGTTTAAATCGATACTTTAATATGATCAAGACCGGGCGACTTCAAGTAATCTCGAACTTCTACTGCTTTCCTACAACAAGTGAAGTTCTGGAAGATCTATAAATGTATGAATAATAGATAGTCACGTTCTCATGAACACAATCCATCCACGGAACCTCTTCAACTCTTTTGAGAAGGTTAAAATGGCCTAGCATATTCATACCCGCAACTTGCCGTCTGTGGGAACAATTCGTGATCACGACTTGCAATCCAATCCTTCGAGACATACAACCAAGCTCCTGGCGTTAAACATAATTGGCTGAAGCAAGGAAGGGGACTTTGATAGGATAGGGGTCGACTTCTAATGAAGCTAGCCATTGAATCAGAAAAGCAATGCTGTTGTGAGTGGATATGACTGTGATCATACTTGATCGGGCAGGTATCTTTGAGAACCAAAATGTCATGTCGCATCTCAGTTCTTCATTCCTCCCAGCATGACAGGACTTTGTTTCTGAGGAATTCTCGGCCTGTATAGATCTACCAATGACGACTTGAAATTCTTACTGACGGTGAAACTTCTCACTGATCCTGTAGTTAAACTGTCCAAAAAGGAAAGAGCTGCAAGCTTTGCTATGAAAGTTAACGCGTTTCATCGACGAGCAATATTCCAAAGCGAAGGCCTCCTACACAGAAGCCGACATCATCACGAAATCTCAGAACTATTTAAATTCGTGAGGGGATAGCAATTGCATGCAGTATCAATCTACTGTCGCTTGTTCGCACGTTTGTGTCAGGGGGTCGGAAGAATGCCGGGGCCGATACCAAATGCTGCACCCATCACATGACCTTTAAATTTCCGCTTTACGCGACTTTTTATCCAGTCGCGGTCAACGCGTCTTCCATCTATCATCTCCCATCTTTCAACAGCACCACAATCTCAATATTTGCCCTTCACCCGCTAACAACGTCAATCATGTGTAAGTTTCCCCGCACATCACTCCAAAACTCAAAACTTACTCGTACCTAGCAAACGGCTACGGATACCAAAATAATTATTCAACCACCAGTTACGGCGCACAAGGCGGGGCAGATGGTGGTGGATTTGTTCAAGGAGGATATGGTGGATCGCAGGGAGGAAGCCAAGAAAGTCCTGGAGGTTCAAAGGTATGTCTTGCTACTTATGAAATCATATGAATATACTAATGAGAAGTTTAGACATATGGCAAAGATACATTACGACCAGTAACCATCAAGCAAATTCTCGAGGCCGTGCAACCACATCCCGATGCAGATTTCAAAATTGATGGATCGGAAGTAACTCAAGTAGGTATATTCCTTCCTATTATACTATGCATTGCCATCATTCATCACCAAACCAGCATACTAACTTCTCAACCATTAGCTCTCATTCGTTGGCCAAGTCCACTCCATCTCCACCCAAGCCACAAACAACACCTATAAAGTCGACGATGGTACCGGTCTCATCGAAGTAAAACAATGGATCGACAACGACGCTGCTCCCGAGAACGCAAGACCTGTGCCGGAAGAAGGAAAATACATACACGTATGGGGACGACTCAAGTCTTTCCATGATAAACGTCATGTAGGAGCTCATATTATTCGACCCGTTCTCGATATGAATGAAGTGACATTCCATGGATTAGAGGCTACTCTGGCACATTTATATTTCACTCGCGGTCCTATCGATACAGCAGGTGCTATGACAAAGAAAGAGGGAGGCGATGGAATGTTTGTCGATTCGTATGGTGGCAATAACATGGGAGCTGGAGATGCTTCTACGGGTGGTAAAATATTACCTGCTAAGGTATCTCGGAATTCCAGAATGGTTTTCGATCTATTACAGTCAGAGCCCCAAAACAATGAGGGTTTGAATGTAAATATGATTGCGACAAAGCTTGGTATGCCAGTTGCAGATGTCTACAAGTGCGGAGATGAGTTATTGGCGGAGGGTTGTATTTATACAACGGTTGATGATGAGACGTGGGCTGTGTTGGAGTACTAGAGGATGGAAGATCAAGCATCAATGGCGTTGTAGGATGGGATTATGGCATCTATGTAAAAGTAATGGCTGCACATGAATGAAATATGATTCTATGAGAAGATATGCAAGATGAGAGTCTTAGATTGCTAATATTAGGTAAAAACAAATGATGACATCGTTGCATTATCCAATATCCGAACAGACAACAATTCAGATAAAGCTTGTCTGATTGCTTCAAAAGGTGAGGTGCGTATTTGTTCATGCAAAAAGATTTACACAAAGAGAGCCATATCCGATGAACCACAAAATCTTCAAGAATAATCATGGAATCTTGAAAGCGTCAATTTGATAAGGAAAATTAATATCAGAAGCAAAATTCAAATCGCAATGACACCACCTACTCAATCATCTCAACATTGACACCCTCCTTTCCCTCGATAGTCTCTCCCAAAAATTTCGGTTCTCTGACCATGATTTGCATCTTAACCGGCTTGACCCCTCTTTTCATCACAATATCCTGCTTCCACTCAAAACCCAACTTACGATAGTAGCTCAAATTAATCTCTGCACTTGACTCCAGATAAGTAGGACGATTTTCACGGTCCGCTCGATCAGTCATATGTTGGATTAATTTCTTCGCGTATCCTTTTCCTCGAGCGCTAGGTTTACTGCCGAGATAAACGAGGTAGTAGATTTTGTTATTGCGCTCACCCATGACGTCGTCGATGGTATGGTGGAGAAGCGGCAGAAATTCATCATAGAAACGTTTGCGGCCTTCCACGGAGAGCTTAAAGTAGAGTTTCCAGAGACCGCTGCGGAAAAAGGTAAGCCAATCGTCCATGTCTTGACCGGGAGGCATCCTGTTGATTTGTTAATTCGTTATTCAGAGATCGTGAATCTTCAGAAGACTTACCATAAAGCGACTGCATCGTAGTTTGGACCAATGGTAGTCACTATGCCTTTGTAGCAATGAGCAGCGGTCATGTACTTGATTATGTCACAATGAAGTTTCCATTTGTATTCCTCGGAATAAGAAGTCATATCATCGGTATCAAGGAAGTACCTTGCTACTTCGTCTGTAGCAAACGCTTGAGCGAGACACTGAGCCGCTCCCTCGCACTCCGAGATGCTTACTACACGAACCTCCTCCGTTGTAGCCGGGGAAAGGCTGCGCTTCTTCTCAAGAAAATTCATGGTCGTACTATTATCCTCAATAACTTGCGCCATGATTGCGATTTATCTATAATATATCTTGAGATGTTGGAATAATTCTGCAGATTTAATCTGTTAATATGGCATTTGGAGGTATTTAGAAAGACAGAGAACGAACAAGAATCCGGTTTATTAGCTGGCCTATTTAAATCGCCTGTATGAACTATCGAGAGCTGGGTTCTCGATACCGTTATGTACCGAGATGGGAAACGAAGACAGTTGAGACTTTGGCGGAAATCAACCGACATCAATGTAGATGTTTATCAAACTCGGGTTACTCTTCAACGGGAACAGTTGTATGATTCTTCAAGAATCACGCTTCGTCTATAGTGGGTAGATAGACTTTGGACGTTGGTTGTGTAGCTATGGGAGTCTTGCGCCGGACAAGTGCTGACTTTACTAAAATCGGTCGATACGAGGTGAAATGAGGAGAAAGAATGAGTTTGTATTGTCTTGTGATTCCTTGAGAGACTTGGTGATTTACGTTACAGAAAACCTGTGCTTGTGATTGTAATTGTCTGCAGAGATCAATGAATTGGAAAGCAAGGGATTCCGAGAAATGGCGATTGGGTCGAGGTTTATGTAGTTATCACTACGAACTCAAAACGTTAAGGTACTCCTCAACGATAACCATGCCACAATTAAGCACTGCATAACTCCACTTGTATGCTAGCACGAGGTAAGCATCAAGATTGAGGGCAACCAACAGGATCGAGTGTGTGAAATCCCTTGGGGCAAGTGTAGCCTGCCGCATGATTCTTGGAAAATTCCATGAGCTGATTGGATTGATATCAACCCTTAAACAATCAATACGTGGATACTTTACTTGTTAAGTTTGACAAGGGACGCCATGTGCGATCATCTGGTCCAAAGGGTCTGTGGCTGGACCTCCCAAATCTGGTTAGATATCGGAGTAATCTTTGAAGGGTGTCGCGCCCCGTCCGCCGACTTTGATACGATCCTACTCCACTCCACTGAAGGGAGATAAGATGAATAGCGTGGAACAGCGACGAAAATAGGAATTGGGTAAGCGAGATAAAGGGATGGATGGATAAGAAAGATAGATAGTATTAGATGAAGAAAGTAATCATAAGTCAGAACTCAAAAGTAATGAAAAGATAGGAAAGAAATTGGAAACATGCAAAAGTAGGACGTATTGCGTTGCATATTGTCAGACACAGAATGTCCAATTGGAATAAATATTCGGGATTGGCCCGCGTTGATCGTACTGGATGATATTAATTAGGCGTAATCAAGTGATTCGCTTTTCTGTTGGGTATAAACTTGGTATCGCGATAAACCTCAAGGCCAATATGCAATATGCATCATGCATGATGACATTCTCAGCTCCTCAATAACTCCTCCATATTCATTTATCTTCAATCTGATTTGTCCCAGCAAGATCGTCCTCACATTCTTCTAATATCTTGCTCATTCATATACTTCTCGAGATCGGTGTCTTTGTGCTCCCACCATTCAAATAGGAGAGAGTTGCAGATAAGCTTGAACCAAGGTGTAAACTTCAAAGAAGGATCGGTGAACATAGTCTTGAGTCCATCGGCAGAAACATACCGAGTATCGCGGACTTCGTTCATGTTTGGCTCGAGATCGACGTCAGCGGTAATGAAGAGAATGTAATCGACTAAAAAGATTGTCAATCGTTAGCCATTGCACATCATAAAGGATCATAGAAACAGGTTGACATACTTTCATGCTCTCCCCATTTTCCGTCACTGGGTGCTTTGTAGTGAATTCTGGTCAAGAACTTAAAGTCCTCTATGGGTATCTGCGCAGGTTTGATACCGAGTTCGTGATCGAGCTTTCTTTGCGCTGCTCTCTTGACTCCCATGATAGCTTCAGTCAACTCAGAACCGCCTTCACCAGGTATGCCAAGAGGATGGGAGCAGCAGGTGTTAGTCCACATATCAGGGAATGTGATCTTTTCGGTCGCACGTTGTTGGAGGAGTAATTCATTCTTGGAGTTGAAAAGAAAGACGGAAAATGCGCGATGCAGGAGGCCTTTGTCGATGTTTGTCATGAGATGACCTAGAATGATCAATACATGAGAATCGGAACAATGCTTGATTCTCTTCTCTTACATATCTTCTTGCTGAAGTTTCCAATAGGCTTATCATTTTCGTCTAGAACAATGCAGACTTCATCCATCAATCTGATCTGCTCTTCATCGTGTCCTTCAAGTTCTGCAGAGCTCGTGTCAATGTCAGGGAAAAGTCGAAGAATACTCTGAGCAGTAATAGGCTCAGCGTGTGTAATTGTAGTTGTAGTAGACATGGTGAGATGGAGGGAGGGTGGTGGTCTTATGGTATTTTGAAAGTCCTTCCTTGGGATTAGATTGTTCAGAAATGGCTCAAGGTATCAATAATAAGGGGAACAGGGACAAAATGCCTCAAGCAATTAAATTGCGGGCGCTATTCCCGCCTGAATAATTGGCCAAAGCCCAAAGGTTAAAATTGGCGGGGAAATTTAGTCACTGAAGGCTGTCAATTGAATTTTGACACCTCAGGCAATAGAGGGGCAGAAAAAAAAAGTTTGTTTGAATTTTGGTCGGCTCGGAAACCAAAAGAAATTCGAATCTACAAGTTCACATATCGATATCATCTGGAGAAAAGGCCTCGTATTTTGTATCTCAACACAAGTTAATCAATTCGATTCAATCGAGTATCATATCACATCACATTAATCTGCTTTGCATTCGAAAAATCAATATGGGAAAGGCTTCTAGAAATAGGACTAAGCATCGCGCTGATCCTACTGCAAGATCTGTTAAGCCACCCACCGACCCAGAGCTTGCAGCCATTCGGGAGAGTAAAATTCTACCAGTTCTCCAAGATCTACAAAGTGCAGACCAACTGAAGAGATCGACCGCCGCGACTGCTATTGCGAACCTCGTTGACGATACAAAATGCCGAAAGTTATTTTTGCGAGAGCAGATTGTTCGAATTCTGCTCGAACAAACCCTTACAGACTCGAGCATGGAAACCAGAATCGCAGGATGGGGAATAATGAGGAATTTAGCATTAGAAGAAGAAGCGGACTTTTGTGTGCATTTATTCAGACAGGATATTCTGACTGCAATTGAGGGAGCCGTCAAATCAGTAAGCAGTCACAGTAATCCCTTTTTCCAATCATTACTCTAACAAAAGTAGATTATCGAAACTATCGATTCAAAAGACACTCCGTTGTCTAAAATACCAAAACCTCAACAAGATCTCTTGTGGAGTCTTACAAGTTCTGTAATAACACTGTTAACATCCCTGTCTGAAGCAGAGGTTGAAATTGTCGAAGCTATTTCGAAACTATCTACCATTATCAACTTTCTGTTTGGATTATTGTCACTCGATACAACTCCATTGGAGATCAACAATGAAGTATTATCATGTTTAGCAGCTTTAACAGAAGACAATAAGACCTTGGTCGAGTTTATTACAGAGCAAAAGGATTGGTTCAAACTACTGATGCAATTGAAGAATTCTGGTGGATTCAAAGGCGTTGCTACTTGTGGAGTACTTCACAACATATTTACAGCAATGAATTGGGCCGATGACAATGCTCCCATCGACGGCGCCTCGGATGCTATTCTTCTCCCGACTTTGATCGAGTCAATGCAACAAGCACAACAGACAAATGGTGCTAATGGTACAAACGGCCACACGACAAATTCTAGCCCCGAACGAGTCTTGCAAATGGCCTTAGAAATTACCGCATCGATTGCAACTAGCCTTCAAGAAGCTCTTGAACTTGGAAATGGAAAGGAGGAGGTTTTTGAAGGATTTGGTGATGACGAAGAAGTGGATGAAGACCAGATGGTTGACGGCGATGCAGATTTGTCGGAAGGTGAAGAAGGTGACTTGAGTGACGGGGAGAACGAAATGACACAGGAGGATATCGAGGCTGACATGGATATGGTCTTGGGAGATGATCCAGATGATGAGGAGACGTCTAATGACCAGGGTACACTTCATCAACTTGTTCAGGTCGCTTGTCCTGCAGTTATAGCTCTTACACAATTATCCGAGGACTCAAAAATGGAGGGTGATGATGTACAAACTCCTGCTTTGGCAGCTTTGAACAACATCGCATGGACCGTCTCATCAATTGACTTTTCTAAGAGCCATCTTGGTAGCTTGCAAAAATCATGGGCTGGCCTTGCCCAGCGTATATGGGATGAGGTCGTGTGTCGTGTACTTGCATCCAACACGGCGAACGTTGAACTGGCTGCCTCTATTACAAGTATTGCTTGGGCTGTTTGTAAGAGTGTTCAAGGGCGTGTCCAGATACGAGCGGATGAACACAGAAAGTTTATGGCTCTCTACCATGCTGCTAAGGGCTTTGAAACCTCAACCGACTCCAAGGCTTCTAAGAAAGACGCAGAAAATCTTGATGATTCAGCTTTCCAGTCCTTGGGGGTCAAGTGTATTGGCGTCTTAGGTAGTCTTGCCCTCGAGCCCGCACCTATCGAGCTCAATCGAGAAATTGGCATTTTCCTAGTCACTCTCATTGCAGCTGTTCCAGAAACCCCTGCGGCGCATGCGGTGGAAGCCTTGAACGAGATTTTCGACATTTATGCCGACAGAAGTTATTCATTTGACCAGTCGGTTTTCTGGGGAAGTGGATTTGACAAACACTTGGAGGAAAGTTTGCCTAAGTGCAAAAAGATGGCTAAATCAATCGACAAGAGAAAATCACCAGAGCTTCGTTCGAGGATTGATGAAGCAGTATTGAATTTAGCGCGGTTCTTGAAGTACAAGAAAACAGAAAAGTCGAGCTAGGATATAGATGATGGGATATAAGAACTAGGATAGTCAAGCTACGACATACAGAATGTTTCTTCATATGCTAGATTAATCCGACAATGATACCACAAGTCCTTTTTGATTCGTTCGCTGAGTGAGACAGCAGTTTGAAAACCACAATCTATGGTTTTGCTTATTTATTCAACCTTGAAGTTTGATTTGGATTTTGACGTCAACAATAAAAAATTATTATGGAGACGAATTAGGCGCAGGGCTTACTCGCCCAGCATAATCAGAGTGGGTGGGCTGTGCATGGAAGGTCTCGAATCATTCTACCCGTTTCCCGTTTCACTTCCACAAACTTCCGACTTTCCCGTTTCTATAACTCTTCATTGAACCATCATGTTCATGGAAAGTCATGGGTATCGGTGCATAACATCATCTCCATAGAGTATTTTGTCAATAATGCTAATTGTCGAGATAGGAATATCGTCATTAGATGGTATCCATCGATGCGCCCCAGGCTGCGGCTCAGCAAATCCCATGTCACCCCTGTCTGAATGGGGGCCAAACTTGAAGAAAGTACATCATCACGGCCACCATAATCATCAACCCTCATGCAAATTCACAACAAGCCACTGTCAGCCTCGCGAAGGAGAGCTTCCCTTGTGCAATGTTTGGCTTGAATATGGTCAGCCACTTTTACTTGTTCCGTGTGCTTGACACTCCGTGATTTGATTCAGTGTGTTTGCTCCAACTTCTCAGCCTCGGTGGCGAATGTTCAAAGAAATGAATGTGTGATGAAGTTGGATATGATTGCATTGGGAAATGAAGCAACACGGGGATCTTAATTATACACTGTGTAGACCGGAACGAGCCTAACATGGTCCCTGTCCGGCTGGACTGGACATATCGTGAAGGCACAAGTACCAGCATGTATATGCAAAAACGTCCCAGTGTATCGGTAATAGGGGCGTTGCATTGTTGATGGTAAGGCAATGCTGTGTAGTGAGCCATTTTCCCAACCGGTTCTCTCCTCCTGTGTGCAGAAATGCTGTGTGGAGAATTCATGCATGTAATATGGAATGTGTGAACAAATTTAAGACTTTGTATAAGTAAGATCGTCATCTCGCCTATCGGGACTCTACTTCCATTTGCTTGTACTTCTTAGTCTTTTTCTAGCTTGGTTAAGCATCCGAGCTACGTGGATACGTATATATGCGTTTGCGAAGCGGATTGGATAAGTCTAGCGAGCGAGATAGTCGGAATCAGCCTGCTCAAGCCGCAAATTTCGGTATGGAGGAACATCGTTTTACAGATTTTGGCTCAAATGGCGCAGATGTTGGTTCTTCGAGGCAGAGGTGAGTTTGTCTACTTTTCTCTTATGCTCTAGTTGCTTGTGGAAATAATGAGCTAGGCTAATGGCGTGCTGTGAAGTAATGGATCACCATCCGAGCCTGACACTCGGAACTGTGATATTTCCGATGGACAGCAGGCACAAGGCATAATCCTCTCTAGTCAACATGGGGAATATCAAGAGACTCAAATGGCATCATCATATCATACTCAAAGACCTTGCTCAGCACCATCATCGTTTTCTGACCCAACTCTCTATCCCGAGCCTTCCATTCCTGTGTCATGTCATGGTACATCTGCATCACATTTACAGCCGTATACAACTACAACTACAACTGCCTCTCAACCTCAACCTCAACCTCAACTTCAACCTCTACATAACGATCCACCCTATATGCCATCTCACATAAATGCACCTCAGCCTGAGTCTATCTACACCTCCGCCTCACCTTCTTACACCTACCCGCCACCACCACCAGTTCCTACACCACCGCCTCCTCCACACTTTCATCGCTTTGATCCCTCTCATCATTATCCCCAAGCTCATCCACTATACCACCAAGCCCAAAACCAATACTACCTCCCTTTTACTCAACCTCAAGCTCAAGCACAGCACGTCCCATCTATTAGACCAGACTTCCCGCCTCTTCTCACTTCCCAAGCCCAACTGCAGACTCGACAACCCCATCACCAATTTCAAGAAGGTCCCTGGTCTCCACTCTCCGCCCAAGAATCCCGCAAACGCCGCGCTTCAGACGCGTTGAGTACTGCAGAACTGGGAGTCACTGACGCAGATGTGAATTGGGGGTACAAGGATAAAATGGGCCAGGAGCTTGATTCTCTGGAGATGCAAAGTAGGAGTATGAGGAGAAGAGACGAACGGGGTGAAGGTAGCGAGAGAAGAAACATTCCAGGAAGCAGCAGAAGAAGTAGAAGAAGATTGAACAATGGAGATGTGGGGAATGGAAGTGCGGGACGAAGACAAGGAGGAAGAGATGAAGATGAAGATGAAGATGAGAATGAAGCTGAGTACGAAGCAAGGATGGCGCGAGAGGAAGAGGAAGAAAGAGGTCGAGGAAATAGGCGTGCGTTTTCTTGAGTATGGAAGGTCCCGACAAGTTCGATTTGGATGGATGACTACAACCATACGATTTTTTCTACTGTTTTGTTTTGGATACGATATTTCGCTTTCTTGTTTTCCGAGCAGCATTTTCTTATTTCATTATCGTTTTTCATTATCGTTCGCAATTTTCTATTTCATACTTTCCTTAGATTCTCATAAAGATTTAGCATTACTCATTTTTCACTAGAAGGATTTGAAGGATTTGGATTTTTTGTGTAGTTTTCATACAGTCAGAGTGTTTGTTATGCGAAATTTCGAGTTATTTCTTATTAAGTCATTAGTTTGCATTGGTAGATGTTCAGAGAATAGAGAGAATTGATATTTAACATTGAGATTGAATGAAGTGATCGATTTATACATATATTGATGCGAATTAGATTCTAAATGTGTCTAATGTGTTCCCTCAGACAAAAGATATTTGACACAAATTTCATCATGGAAAAAAACGATCCTTTGATCTAGAAATATGACCAGAGAAGATAGCAATCTAATGCCATTTTCAATCTTGTATAATTATGACCATACTGTACGAGAGCGAGACAGACTACCAGCCACACAAGATGTAGAAATTGGTGTAGTACGAAGTTCTTACGAATTGATTACTGTATTGTATGTATGTAGTACACCTTCCCGTCCAATGGCTGCATGACGCCCCAATGGGTCGCAGTTTGCATGACCATAAGCTTTGAATAAGAATAAGCATTTGATCCCTTCTGCAGTCACTTGATGCGCGACCAAGTTCTCACGCTCATCCACATTGTTACACATTGGCACAAGAGCCGCAATATGTGATACAAACGGGGCGGAGAACGCCCATTTATATTTCTCTAAACGATACACTGTATACGCTATATTACTAATATTTACCCTTCTTCGATGGTCTAGCATTCTTTGCTTTCCTCCTCTCCTGTAACTTTCTATCCTTTCGAATATCCTCCGTACTCTTGATTTCCGACTTTCCACTGCCATCTTTGAATGAGCCAACTCTCTTTTCCTTTGCCTCAGCAACTCTCTTCTTCCTGACATGGTAATCATCACGATACTTATCAGCTTCCTTTGGTGCTCTCTCTTGCTTATGCTTGTATCGTGTACCGAAGCCTCGTCCAACTCCACCAGCACTGGCAGGGCCTTCGCGTTCTGCTTCACCTGTTCGAGGCATGCGATCGACCTTGTGTGCTTTACGCCATCTATCAAATCGACCACTTTGGAAACTAGCTGCAATCTTTTGACCACTCTCTCCACGAATGTATTTGGTTCCTTTAGATCCATCCTCATCGTTGGCTCGAGCGACATATTTACTATTCTTTTTATCCCATCTCATTCCCTTTGCTCTAGCGGGTTCGGCAAAAGATTTCGCTCCATCATCATTAGTGAGGTCCATAGTAACACCTCTAGCTGCCTCGACGAAATTTGAGTTTTGAGATGCTGTGTTGTATGAACCAGAATGAACACCATATCCACGTTCTTCTGCAGTATTGATAGTTTTTGGCGTGTATGACATGAAATTTTCGGAGTCTTTCCAAGATAGCGTTCGTCCTTTGCCTTTTTGTGATGCTTTCGAGAAGGTAACTTCAAGCTCATTTTCCGATGCCTCGGCCATGTCGTCATCTCCTCCAGTGACTGTGACCTCAAGATCATCATCATCACCATCGTCGCCATCTACCTCCATAGGCGTATCGTTGTCTAATTCTTCTGCTGCTGCTGCTGCTGCCTTTTCATCCTCCTCCTTCTGTCGTCTTGGAATTATTTTCTCCCTTCGGTGTCGCATGATTTCAGCAGCCTCACTGTGAGCAGCTTTACCCTTCTGTCCGATCTCGAAGACAGTCTCATTGGGTCGGAATCCACTAATCTTTGCAAGCATATCCAATCGAGCCTGTTCGGCACCATTTGTCACATCCTTGAAAAGTGGGTGTAGTTCCATCCACCCTTTCGATGCTACTACCTCTTTGGCTCTCTTTGCACTCTCACTTGATGCTGAGTTACGGGTCTTAACGTAGAGCTTTTCTCCCTTAGCTGATACATTTCGCAGCGCGGTAAGATCGTCATCATCATAGAGAAGTTTTGTGATCCATTCCGACTTGCTTTCTATCTCATTTCTCTGCAGAGCGCCAACAATTACATCTTCAGCGTAGTTTGGTGAGTCGCCACATTCACGTCCAAGAAGTAATCTCCTTCCTAAAAATAGCTGTAGATCGAGAAGATATGGCGCATCAGTATCTCTGACTAAACTGTAACTCCAACCCCGTTGACCAGCTCTTGCAGTACGACCGACTCGATGAACGAAAACCTTTGGTTGTGGTGGAAAGTCATAATTAATGACATTTGCTAGGACAGGAATATCAATACCTCTAGCGGCGACATCAGTAACTACTAATATATTTGATTTTCCAGTACGGAAATCCTCAACCTGAATGTTTCTAGCGGTTTGATCGAGTGAACCATAGGCATGAGAAACAGCAAATCCAGACATACGAAGTAGAGAAGCGAGATAGTCGACATGATGCTTCGTAGCTGCAAATATGATTGTTGAATGTTCCGTGGGCTTTAGCTTCCTACTTGGGCCATCGGGACCTCTCTTTCGCTTCTTGTCAAACCTGTCTGTTGCATTTAGTGCATTCTCGGGTAGACCTGTGGGCATTTTGACTAAATCTTGGAGAATGTGCAATAAAGCACCTTCTTTTTCAGCACCTTTAACACTGAAAAATGCACTCTGAAGATCTGGGGAAACTTTGCTCTCTGCATCGAGACGAACCAAACTTGGCTCTTGAAGACCAGCTCTGGCGAATTCCACCAGCGACTTTGGTAAGGTTGCAGAGAACAACAAAGTTTGTCTTGAAATTGGCAAGGCGTGAAGAATTTCTCCCAATTGAGCAGCGAAACCCATTTCGAATAGACGATCAGCCTCATCAAAAACAACATATTTCATCGACGATAAATCCAAAGACATTTCAACCTTCAGATGTAAAAATCGACCAGGCGTAGCAATAACGATATCAGGATTTCCGGCCATAAATCCAAATTGTTCTTCGAGACTGTCACCTCCAACAAGTAGTACACATTTAAGATCAGTTCCTCGTCCAAATTCCTTAACAACCTTCAATGTTTGTAAGGCCAATTCTCGAGACGGAGACATAATTAGGGCTCTTGCGCCAACACGCACACTGTGAGCTCTCAGCTTTTCAATCATTGGAATGACGAAGGCAGCAGTTTTTCCGGAACCAGTTCTAGCCATACCAACAACATCTTGATTATCAAGGACTAAGGGTATCGTTTTTCGTTGAATAGGTGTAGGTACATTGAATCCTTTTCTACTAATTGCCTTTAACAAATGAGAATTTAATCCTTGGTTGAAAATTAGCACGTTTGCGCAAAATACAAAGAGAGAGGGATTTCATACCCATTGCTTGAAATCCACCACCCTTCTTGACACTCTGCCCTTTCAAATTTGAGTTCTTTCGGTTCGCAGCTGATTGCTGTGCCGATATGAAAGCTCCATCGCCATCTCCATCGCTCTCAAGTCCCAGATCCAATATACCATTAGCATCCAGAGGTTCTACATTTTTAGTAGTTGTATTTCCGAAATTGTCGTCATCTCCGTCGATATCATCATTGAAGAGAGATTTTGTGATATCAAAATCGTTCTCCGAAAGCGCGGGGGATGCTGCACGACGAGGCATTTTGAAAGTCGTATTTTTCCACAGCGCGCGCAAATAGCAGCATTCGAAGCATTGAAGATATCCAAAATCTTATCAGTTCAACTTTTTTTCTGATATGGCCCGTGCATTATTTCACCGCCTTCGTTAGCGCACAACCTTAAATTTTGGAGGCAGATTGGAAAAATATATTCGAAATATTTTGGACCTTGAGCGATCAATTGATATTGTACATAAATATTTGAGAATCATGGCACCACCAGCTTCCGGGCGCAAGTCCAAGAACGTTAGCAAGGGTAAAAATGATGCGAAAACTTTGAAAAGGAAAAGAGATATAGAAGATCTTGAAAGACTTCAGAAATCAGTTGATGAGCTTGTAAGTGCGGCCATGGCTTCCTTATCGACATTTA
This sequence comes from Botryotinia narcissicola, assembly GCA_004786225.1. Classification (NCBI taxonomy): domain Eukaryota; kingdom Fungi; phylum Ascomycota; class Leotiomycetes; order Helotiales; family Sclerotiniaceae; genus Botryotinia; species Botryotinia narcissicola. Next base: position 133,506 of record PQXJ01000017.1, read on the forward strand.
CTTACTCTCTCAGGATGCGAAAGCAGAAATCAAAAACTTCTCTGAGCTTCCCCTGTCTGAACCGACATCATCTGGGCTCGAAGCATCTCACTTCAAAACTTTGACGGACGTTCAATCGAAAGCTGTACCTCTTGCGCTCAAGGGAAAAGATATTCTGGGCGCTGCGAAAACTGGTAGTGGAAAGACTCTTGCATTTTTAGTACCGGTATTGGAGAACCTTTACAGACAGAAATGGACAGAATTAGATGGCCTTGGTGCTCTCATTATATCTCCAACTCGTGAATTGGCCATACAAATCTTCGAGGTTTTGCGAAAAATCGGACGATACCACACCTTCTCGGCAGGATTGATCATTGGAGGTCGGAGTCTGCAAGAGGAGAGGGAACGTTTAGGGAGGATGAATATACTTGTATGTACACCCGGGCGCATGTTACAACATATGGACCAAACGGCTGCATTCGATGTTGATAACCTACAAATGTTGGTCCTGGATGAGGCAGATCGAATCATGGATATGGGATTTCAAACATCTGTCGACGCTATACTGGAACATTTACCGAAACAAAGGCAAACGATGCTATTTAGTGCCACACAAACGAAGAGAGTCTCGGATCTAGCAAGATTGAGTTTGAAGGAACCCGAATATGTCGCAGTACATGAAGCAGCATCCTCAGCCACCCCCACAACATTACAACAACATTACTGCGTAGTGCCTTTGCCCGCAAAGCTCAACACGCTATTTGGCTTCATTAGAGCTAACCTAAAGGCTAAAATAATAGTATTTATGTCTTCAGGCAAGCAAGTGCGTTTTGTCTACGAAAGTCTAAGACATTTACAACCTGGTATTCCATTGCTTCATCTCCACGGTAGGCAAAAGCAAACCGCGAGGCTTGACATAACTTCAAAGTTCTCTTCATCGAAAAATTCATGTATATTTGCGACAGATGTTGTTGCCAGAGGTCTTGACTTTCCTGCAGTCGATTGGGTGATTCAATTAGATTGCCCCGAGGATGCTGATACCTATATTCACAGGGTTGGTCGAACTGCACGTTATGGGAAAGTAGGCCGGGCAGTCATGTTTCTGGACCCATCTGAGGAAGAGGGCATGCTGAAACGATTGGAACATAAGAAAGTGCCGATACAAAAGATTAATATCCGACCGAACAAGACGCAAGACATCAAGAATCAATTACAAAACATGTGTTTCCAGGACCCTGAGTTGAAATACCTAGGTCAGAAAGCATTTGTCAGTTATGCCAAATCCATCTTCTTACAAAAAGACAAGGATATATTCAATATCAATGAGGTTGATTTGGAGGGTTTTGCATCGAGTATGGGTCTTCCCGGTGCGCCAAAGATTAAATTCCAGAAAGGAAACGATGCAAAGAATGTCAAGAATGCTCCAAGAGCTGCTATTGAGTCTAGCGACGACGACAGCGAAACCGAGAAGAAACCTAAAAAGAAAGAAGAAGTCCGAACGAAATACGATAGAATGTTTGAGCGCCGTAACCAGGATGTTTTGTCTGGTCATTACTCCAAGATGATCGCAGATGATACCCCTATGAATGATGTAGATGGTACCGCGGACGCTGATGAGGACAATGACTTTTTGTCAGTCAAGAGAGTAATACCTGTAGGTAACAATGATAGTTCCGACGACGACGATGATGATGTTGCTGCGACTGGGCCACTAGGAAAGGTTATCGAGGGTATCAGCAAGGATCCTATTGTGATAGACTCGAAACGAAAAGAGAAACTTCTGAAATCCAAGAAGAAGCTTCTTAAGCTCAAAGATAGAGGAACTAAATTGGTATTCGATGAAGAAGGTAATCCTCATCAAGTATACGAATTGGAAGACGAAGAAGACTTCCGCGCGAGGGGTCCAGCCGAGGAGCAACGAGCTAAGTTCTTGGAAGAAGAAGCCGAAAGAGTTCGTCAAGCAGATCTTCTTGATAAGCAAACTGCAAAGGACAAGAAACGAGAAAAGCGTGAGAAACGTAAAGCGAGAGAAGCAGCATTGGAGGATGACGATGAGACACCTGAATTGGTTAGTGCTGGAGATGATGAAGATCCTATGGCTCTTCTTAGATCTTTGCCTCTACCAGAAGACGAAGAGGATGAAGATAGTTCGGCAAGGCCTGCAAAGAGACCTAAGAAATGGTTTGAGGATGATTCAGATGATGAGAGAAAGGTTGCTAAGAGAAAGAGTCGTGTTATTAAAGCTGCAGATGAACCTGAGACACTGGAAGATTTGGAGGCTTTGGCTGCTGGTCTTCTTAATTAATTTTGGCATTAGGAGTAGGAGTAACATAAAATGTAAAAATATCGTTGATAATCAGATCAGAATTGAATCTTTATATACCCTTTTTGAATTTCTTGCTCTGTTGTTTGTCCTAGTGTCAAATATTTACATATCCATCTCATGGTATCGCAAATCAAGACCCCTAATCCATAACCCATCTCACGGAATCTTGGCTAAAACTACCCCTCCAACCTAACCCCCACATTCCAACAAGTAATCACAGCTCACACCATCACGATTGGCCCGTCGGCCCATGTGAAGCTTACCTCACATTTTTATGGGGCCCCGAAGCCAATTCGACTCGGAGGTAATCCGACGGCGCGGGAACCCTCCCACCCTCAAGTTGTACAGAACTTCTTTTTCTTTCTTTCTTGCTTTGCTTTTAATTATTTTTTATGCCAGAGAGAGTTCTTGATTGAGAGATAGATGGGCTATTAAGGGACAGATAATGATATGAGAGGATTACGCGATATGCAGGACAGAGATGACAATCATATTGAAAAGCAATGGCAGGCTGCTTGCGCTGAGAGAGGGGACCCGGATACGGATACAAATGCTGCGAATTTTGGAGTGGGAGAAAGAAAGGATGGGGATGAGAATATAGATCAAGTGGGCAATCTGCTAGAGAGATGCGATGAGGTGGCGGGGAAAGTAAATGGGTTTCTGGAAGAACAGTTTGGAGAGGAGGAGGAGGTCTTGAGGGGGGTGCAGGAACAGACGAGGATTGCGCTGGGCGTTATTAGGGAGTGTTTGGAGAGATATAGGTACGTTTTCTATGGGGTGATTCTGCGATTGTGTGCGAGGAATGGAATTGAGTATTCAGTACCTATGGAAACTGTGCTAACATGTGAGAATCCTCATAGTCTAGAAGAAATATCATTTTCCTACAACGGCGGAAAAGACTGTCTCGTCCTACTAATTCTCCTCCTCACCGCGCTCTCTAATTACCAATCCTCTTTTTCATCCTCATCCTCACCCTCATCTTCGAAACCGAGACCGAAACCCCTCCCCCTCGCTCTCCCTTCCGTCTACATCCTCTCCCCGCATCCCTTCCCCGAAGTCGACACCTTTGTCGCCTCGTCCTCCGCACACTACCATCTACAACTCTCGCGCTACGCGTCACCGATGAAAGAAGCATTCACGCAATACCTGCACGATCACCCGGTTGTGAAGGCGATTTTGGTGGGCACCAGAAGGACAGATCCGCATGGTGCGGATTTGACACATTTTGATTTGACGGATGGGGGATGGCCTAGGTTTATGAGGGTGCATCCGGTGATTGATTGGCATTATCGGGAGATATGGGGGGTGAGTTATTATTATTTCATTATTTTTCGTGCTTGGGATTTCTCCCCCCCCTCTTGCTCCTTTCCTCTGCTCTTTTCTAGGGCCTTCTTCTAGAATCTGGAACTCGGGACTTCTATCAAGCAGAAATTACTCACAACAAAATACTGACACAATCCCCTACAGTTCATCCGCCACCTCAATATCCCCTACTGTCCGCTCTACGATCAAGGCTATACCTCATTAGGAGGCACAACCGATACGCATCCAAATCCCGTACTAGTCGCCGAGGACAGCAAGGGAGAAGGAGATGGAGAAGTAAAATTTCGACCTGCGTATGAATTGGTGGAGGATGAGGAGGAGAGATTGGGTCGGGATTATTAGGGGTGGAGGGTATGGGAGGATGTAAAGAGGAGAAGCGAAAAGCTGAAAAGGCATAGGAGGAAGAATCATAGGGGGTAGAGGGAATGAATACTTGAACACTAAATAGAGAGGAAACTTATGGGATGCGAGGAAGGAAGGGAAAAAGAAAGAAAGAAGAGGAATAAGAATGCATATGCATGATACCACTAGAGACAAGAGTCTTCACTTCATGAAGAAGATTCAAGAGAATACAGAATACAGATATATTGAACAGGATGGCATAATGTACAGTACAGTATAGAGCAAGGAATCTTTACATGTTTTATATATTATTGATTAGTTGATTCTAGATGTATGAATATGAATATGAACGTGCATGTGCATTTGGATATGGAAATGGATATGGATAAGCATTGTTTGGGGAGTCATGTGTAGTTTTCTCTTCCTTTTCCCTTTACTTTCTTTCGTTCTCGAAAGATTACCTATGGTGGAATTAGACACTTGCACATACACCCGCACTCACATCACATACACACCACACCACACCACCAAAAAGCACCCAAAAGTTTTCCAAAAATACATCTTCCTTCTTCATTACCAAACCTGAGTTACAACTGCCTGCATACCAAAGACACAGACAGGGACGGAGTTCCATGTATAGTAAGTATATTTTGTGTGCACGCTGAATCAAGGGTATGTATGTATCCTCATACGCCAACCCCCATCCAAAAGTGCTCAGAATGCCACTCCATGTCCGTTACAATCCAGCTTTGTTCATGTAATAAGTGAACGCGCGGTAAGTGAGATATCCTTCCCAGTCCAGTGCCATCCCATCCGTTCCATACCCATTTTGCACCATACCATATACACCCCTGCCCAAGTAAGATAACATTCCTCGCCAAACAAAAGCAAATCAAATTCGATAAAGGAAAAAAAAAACGCCCAATGAGTTTATACATCCCCCGCCTCAATCTTCACTAATCCCCGTGTAAAGAGTATTTTCATTTGGTCTCACATCTCCATGTAACCTAAGTCTATAAAGACAAGTATAAGGCACCTTACCATTGCCATGATTCCCCTTACTTCTGATCAAGAATTTATTACTAGCAGACGTATCGTTCATGATATTATCAATCGGTTCCGTTACAAAATCCTTAAGATCTACTTGTATCGTAAAAGCTTGAGTGCTTGCACCATAAGCATCGAATGTCCAATCGCCCAGCTTTACCCAGCCAGATTCAAGATCATCATAATTTTCATCTGGGAAGATTTCATCAGAGCTCACTTTGACTTTCGCGAAAGTAGGGGTGTGAGGGATATAGGCTAGAAGTTCCATGTGGCTTGGTGCTGAGAGAGGTGAGAGACCTGAATTTTCGTAACCGGATTGAGGGAAGTGTTCCACAACAACTTGGTCGGGCCAGATATGATTAGCCGTTACGACACCAAGTGTAGGGCCGTGACCATTTTGTTGTGGTGAGCACCAACAATCACCAATTTCGTCCCATGCGGTAAGAGCTGTATCGGCGGAATTGGGGAGGGGAATAGGTTGATTGAAGATCAAGGCAATACTTCTGTGAATAAATCCAAAATCCATGTGTGGAAATCGGTAAGAAGGTGAGGTAAGACGAGGAATGACAGCAGAATGGGATCGTTTGGCGAAATGGTCCATACGTCGAAGGGGTCGAGCGACCTCTTGGTTGACATTTGCGTTCGAAAGAGCTTCGATTTGAGCTATGCTAACTGCTTTAGCAATTGCTTTCACTTGCCCAGCGGTGAGAGCATTCTTCCCAAGATTTGTGACCTTGTCTTCCAAATCTGTAATGTGTTTTTGAAGCTCCAATTTAATGTCTGCTGACTTATCTTTCCAGTCCTTCTTGATCAATTCGATGACATCATCTTTCGAGGCAATCTTACCATCTTTGATAAGTTGTTGTATTCGAGCTTGATGAAGACCGTCAAATTCAGAGCCAGCCCAGCCCTGAATCTTAAGTCTATTACTTTCAAGCCATCGATCAAAGTGCTTGGAATTGATAGCTCCAGCACTAGGAATATCAGATGGGGAGGGAGAGGTTGTAGGACGATCGGGAGAGCCATCGGAAGAACCATCGGAAGTAACATAGACAGGCTCCGGAATGAGAGATGGATCACTTCGAATCTTGTCTCGCATAACTTGCCAAAGTTTTGCAGGGAGAGCTGGTTTTCCAGCATAGTCCTTTTCAAGAACAAGGAAATCTGGAAGCAATTTCTGGATTTCTTCCAGAGCATTTTTGTCAATTGAAGAACGATGCTTGAGGAACGTTATATCGGCTTCCGCAGCATCCAGACGGCGGTATACTTCCTTGAGATCCCCCGGGGCGAATATTCGAGTGGGATGTTTGATTTGCGATGGGATAAACTGTCCAATATTTGACGACATATCGGTGCCATACCAACGTAGGCTAGGCTCGCCACTATTCAAAAAGATAGTCCATGCAATGAAGGCAATGAGGCCAAGAAGAAACATCGGTATTAAAGACTTGGTAATATCGCCAAAAAGATTGAAGAGGCCCTTTGTAAACCTTGCAAAACTATAGATAGTCAGTTTAAGTCCATAAACAGCCAAATCAATTTTACTTACAACCTGAACGGCCATCTTAAACCCTGTCCAACGTCAACAACAGTTCCATCCCTAAGCTCTAATATCGGCCCAGTTGGAGCACCACCCCGCATGTATTGTTGTTCTTCCATGATATCTCGTAATGCAGTACGACGGTTTAGCTCGTCTTCGTCCAAAGGGGTGGAGATATGAAAATCGTAGTCTTGTTGTTGGTATGAATCAGACATAATGCTAGCATTGTCGTACAATTGACTCTCATTCTGGAAATTTCGATTGGCGCTTGGAGGAAGCCGTCGTTTGACGGGTCCAGTCCTCGAGCGCATGGAAGGAATGTGAGCAGGAGCATAAGGGACTGGTTTGGCAGGACGAGCATCAACTTATAAAATTAGCCAAAAATCCGATGAAAAAATAGAATTGGGTGGGACTTACCATCAGGAATTGGTTCCTCAGGAGAATTTGCTCTAGGTTTGGTCCCCTTGCTAGAAGATTCTGGCTCTAAAAGACCTTCGATGACAGAAGAGATGTCGTTGGCCAATGGGGCCGCTCTTGGACCATAATTTGGGAGTGCAAGTGTATTTGTACCATACGCAGTACTTGTAGAAGCTGCCACAGGAGGGGGACCAGCGCCGCGTTCAGAACCAATCACTGAGCCAGCCGATTTTCTAGGACGTCCCCTACCTGGTGTCCGAGCTGCTGGTATATCTTCAGGACCAACAGCATTAGATCCCGAAACACTAGTAGCAGTGCGGCTACCAGCTCGAGTAGTACGTCTTGTAGACATTATTTGCTAATTTGTTGTAAACTTGCTATCTTAGCAGCGATATTGTGAGACGATTGAGAAGTATTTGAGGAACTCGAGATTGAAATTGATATCTGCAGATGTATGAGTTAGTAAGAATTGATCAAATATTCGAGCGATAAGATCAATATAAGTAGCTCAAACCGATGCACGCAGCTGTTTTATCTAGAATAAATGAGAGAGAACGGAAAAGTGCCTACCTTTGAAGCTATCGTGATGCGCAATATGCACTGCAAATATTCTCGTCTTGCGGATTCTAGAAGAAAGCAAGAAGCAAAGAGTAAAGGAGATATACTGAGAGGAGACTTTGGATGTACTGTTGCTTCTTGATCCTGCAAGCCCGTAGCTCTTGTGAAGCTATTCGGATGAATCTCGAGAATGAGAACAATGAAAGCGCAGATTCACTTTTTCGCACAAAACACGGTGGTAATTTCTTCGTCTACGCGTCTCAATAAGAAGCAAGATCAATAAAGTGTCTCGTGAAGCATTTGAATCGCATGCGCAGTAATTATTATGGTTGATTGTATTCTTTGGCGCGTGTTGATATATTGGAGTTCACGATATCGCGGAACACATTGAACGACACAATAGCTTCGAAGGCCATTTAAGTTAATGATGCAAACGGAGTTTCTCGCTAGGAAATTGAATAAGACCTTTTTTTTCTTGATCGAGTACAAAGTAATGATTGAATTCAGTCAATTGAAATGAAATGTTTAGAATACAAAGGATGTTTTTTCTTTGATTATTTGTGTTTTCTTTTCCCCATTCCTCGGTGTTGATTCTTTGTTCTATGAAGATTATGGAACAAAGCAAAGCAAGTCAATCAATCAATCAATCAGTTAGCCAAATCTGCAAGCTTAATGCCTCCCTCATTACTTCAGACGATTTGACAGCCACGTGACCATGACGCTGGCTCGGCTGGGGTTAATTGAATCTCCAGCTGCCGTATTAGATGGGATCAGCCATAATTACTTCATGATTACTAGGTAAGTGCTCATATGCAAATACCTGTAAGTTTGTAAAGCAACTCGATATCCAATGTTCCATACAATATATAACAATATGTTATCATTGATATTGATTAAACTTCGATGTCCTGGATGATGTGAATTCATTTCTGTAGCTATGAGTCGATTTATTCTACACAAGAGCCTCCCTAGGATTAGCAGATGCAAACAAGTAGTTAAACCCATCTTGTTGATCAAAATCAGCAATGTTTATATGAATTTTCAATTACTACTAAAAACATAACACAATTCGTGTTGGACATTCATTGTGATTTCATTGATAGATATATAGCTATATCAATGAAACTGTATATCAGGAATCGTTGAGCTAGTGCAACTATATAGAAGCCCAAAAAACAGACTATTCACTGCTGCTACCAGAATCATATTATCATAAGATTCTCACCATGCCATGTGTAGTTCATTCCCGATGAATTATTACTCTTAACACAAACTCTCCACTTTCTTTCAGCTTCGTAAACCTACAGTAACCTACTTACCATTCCAATATGAATCCGATCCAAAAATTCTCATTTCCGTCTTCTTCCCAATCTCAAATGCCTTCTTCGCAGCCCTCGTAGCATTCTCCCTCCACTCCTCAATAAACTCCCTCGCTCTCACTCTGTCCTCTCCAAAAAGAATCTCCTGCTCCTCCACCACCTCTGGCGCATCCCACCTTCTCAAGCCCAGCAGCGCATCCGACAATGCCCCCAACGAATCTAATCTCACACACCCCGGAAATCTATACGGAATATGTGAATTAAAAATCGGTTTCCCGCTCTGTGTCGCTTTAGGTGGCATACACGCTACTCGCGCCAACGCAACATCTTGTACTGTCCCCGCCCCATGATCCGTATTCGGAAGCGTAATGTGGTCTTCCGCAACGCGAGACATCCAGGGGAGAATGGTGCGGCGTTTAGGCATATCAGGATAGCGGGGTTGAGCACCGTGGGGGATTTGGGGCATAGTGAAACGCGCTTCGCCGTGGAGACAGGGTACTGTTTCCCAGTTGAGTCGAGGGGTCGATATACTTGGGATGCGTGTTACAGCACCGCTTTTTTTGTGCTCTTCAGGTATTCCTGCCCACCAGTTTGCGAGAACCCCGGGTTTGTGGAAGCCAGGGACGATCTTAGTACTGTTTTGAGGAGCTTCGTCATCGAGACTAACAGAGCCTTGGACTTGAGCATTTATGTTAAATTCCCCTTTCAAAAGCTTGTTCACATTTTGATCAATGTGTTCAAAGCTACCTGTTGTAGGGTGATCTTTATCAAACTCGGAGTACTTTGCATAACTAGGATATGACAATAAGCTCGCCCAATGATCTGGTCTTAAGGCTGTGTAAGTGGCGTAATGTACGGGATCTTGTGATACTAGCTGTTGTGCGATAGAATGAAAAGCTGTTGGGAGCCAGCCTTTGTTTTCATTTCCATGGAAATCTTGTCGAGTGTGATGTTTATACACCTCCAAATCTTCATCTACAATGCGAGCTACTTCTCCATCATTTACCATCCACCACCATTTGAAATTTGGGATATTCACAGATCCCTTCTCGTCCCAGGTGCGAATAGCAGCCTCAGAATCCCAGCTGTCCTCTCTTGTAACATCTGACGAGAATAAAAATAGAAGCGTTCTTTTTAGAAAATCCTCGTCAAAAAGTCGTTCTTGAATTGTCCTCGGTGGCCAACTTGCTTGCTTAGCAAATTTGTAATGTCCCAATGCATCACACTCTTGTTGTACTCTATGTAAATCTGAGAACCAACCACTCGCCTCGCCGATCTTAAGTGCCCTCACAGCATCTTCACCATTGAGACGTGCCGTATTTAAAGCTTTATCCTATCGTTCAACTCGGCCTGTTTGCAGTATTTGACTTTGAGACCGGACAGAACAGCTATTTTCCGTTGGTGCCTTGAACAGATTCTCGCCAGGTTTCTGACGGTAACATTGAGCATAGTCATAACATCGTTGAGAACATTTAGTGGCATACGGCGCCATTTATGCGTCCGGTATAATGTATCAATCTTTTGACGAAAAGATACTGTGCATTGACAGGAAAGGAGCTGATGAGCTGTATCGGAAAAGTTTGATATCATAGACTCATCCGAGTCACTATCAATAGAAGGCGAAATCTCATTCGCTTCCGCGTCAAATCTAGTGTATCTTGATAATTCTCGGGAAGAGTCATTGAGTCTGGTGTCAATGCTGATAGACTCAGTTCCATTCATCCCTTGAACACAGAATAGCTCTGGTGCACCTTCAATATGTGGTGTATCTGGTTGTGAATATAAACCATTTTCCTCCCACAGAGTTGTTCCATCAAGGATCTTGGCGGAGATATTCATTGATTCATCTTGATAGTGTGCTTCAATCATATCGCCATATAATCCTGTTGATAGATTCCTACTCAATTGTAGATTTTCATAGATTGATTTAGAGTGTCTCCGGGCCTCTTCACTGTTTATCGCTCTCTCACAATCTGATCCTTGCAGTCGCTTTCCATTCCTTGATCCCTTTTTGGATGTCAAAAGGCGTTGAATTAAAGCATCGTTTAATCTATGTAGAGCATCCGGGTAATGTGGAAACTTCTTTGCTACTCTTCCCAGATGAAAAAGAAAATTGCTCGTTTGTGATGAATCCTCCACCCAAGAGCACACTCCCTCATATTTTGACCATCTAGCTTTTATATAATTAATTCTTTCTATGCGACGCTTGCGAATCCGAGGTATATTTTGCTCTGTACCTAGGCGAAAGTATAGAAGTTGATTGTCGAGAGTCTCTGCAGTGTATTTATCCTTCCACCAATCTGGATTGCTTTTAAGTATTTTAAAGACAGTATTCATATATTCAAATATATCATCTTTGTTGGCATCTAATGCCTCAAGCGTTTCAAAGCAGTAAGTGGTTTTCTCTTCATTACTTCTCATGTGAGCTATCGATTCAAGAAAGTTCCTTAAATCTACCACCCCTGAAATACGCTCTTTTTGACTTGAAAAAATTGGTTGTGCTTGGGGGCATGTGTCCACCGCGTTGCCATTTTGATTTGAGCATTGCATCTTGAGCTTTAGAGGTAAACTTTGACACACGTTGGGATAAATAATTTGTCGAGGGGCAATGTACATATACGAGAAGGTAACTAGTGCAATCAGAATGCGGTAAAAGCGAAGAAAAGTATCATCAAGAGCAACAACTCCAAAGTGAACCTCTTAGCTTTCATCGACATTTGATTGGGTACTTTGATCAAGCTTGTAGACAAAGAGTTGGCATTGTGAATGTTTAGTTAGGAACTCGATCCCTCCCCGCCATTTTTACTGGAAAGGGCAATTGTCCTGTAGTATCATTCAGATGTAAAGGTCTTGAAAACATACATCAAAACAGTCAAAGGAAAAGAAAGTCAAAGGATGTGGGTGAATACAAAAATGACGCAGCAACTGGTGGAGCTATAACAAAACAAAGAACCATGAAAGAATCTTAGCAAGAGTCTTTGTGCTATCGGTCAAAGACACAAGAATAATGGCGTTGAAGAACACACCGGTATAGCTTGATACAAAGAGTGATCAGTGGAGGATATGTAACGTCCCGACGGCAGAATAGTAGATCTGAGAAGACCATGTTGTATGATGGAATGGAAAAGGACCGTATGAAATCGAATCCTTGATTGATTCCAGTACTGCGAGATGTTCATTATCTGCAAGCTATCCCCTAGGACTTTCATATGTGAAGTCTTTGTGATTGAATTGAAGTGACGCTCCGCTGGCTCTCCGAGGGCCACTGCCGTGGAGGCAGAATAGTTGGAATTATGTAAGGGCTGCCTACTTCAACCGTGGAAGCATGTGATTCTATGTCACCAGCCACAAGCCACAATCTCAATAGATAGGTAACCTTGGAAGCTCCAATCAAAATGAAATGACGAACTTCAAAGTTCAAAGAACAAGCCAGAAGATCAACAGTAGTGGACTCATCTCATTTCTCCATTGTTCCACCCTTACTCCATACAATTGGCGTACGCTGGTTTCAGAGAAAGTCGCCATCAAAGTTTAAAACAGTTCGATAACGTCAGCCTCAGCCAATTTTGGATCATTAGTTCCACACTTCAGATGGAAGATTTTCTTTCCTCTCTTCCATAAATAGATATAAATAGGTAGATATTGATCTAAATATACCGGATAGTCGAAAGTTAATGACATTGGCATTGGCATTGACATTGACATTGATATCCGTTCGTTAGTCATGTCTCCTTCCTGCTTCCTCCCACTATTGTCCTCCCTCAGACGACAATGAAGGATCCAGTGTATTGCTAGTCCTGCTACTAGGTACCACCCGTTGACGGCAACACTATCCCCGCGGGTCCTCGTTAGCTACTTATTACTCGTAGGAATGACTCAATTAATAGCGGCGGTCTCGTAAAGATTTCTGCTATGTCGTCTTTCATTCGAGCGGATAATGGAAATTAAATCGGTGGCGGAGGTATGAGAAGTGGAAATAAACCTGGTACTATGAGTAGATTCTTGCACCGTACTCCGTACCTATTCTAATCACATGCTATGCTTCTACTCCGTGTAGTAACATGTCGTATGAGAATTACTATGAAGCTGGTGGCTGGTCGTTGCTACTGTTATTGCTACTGTTACCGGTACTGTGAGTGGGAGTGTGAGTGTGACTGTGAGTGTGACTGTGACTGTGACTGAGTATTTCTGTTACTCAACCTCAATATAATTTCATGCATCTTTCCTTTTCCTCCTTCTGTTCTGTCCTGTGTCCGTCCGCAAATTAAATATGATTATCATTACTCAAGTAACCGCGGATTAAATGTCCATGTATCAACAAATATATCAACAATCTATTAGCAACCTCGCAACTTAAAATTTCATGAGGCAATCCTCGTTAATCCCTGGCACATCCAGCAGTTTCGAATCTTGCCCCACCATCGTTCTGCAGGCCCCCCCGATGACCGAGAATCTGACATTTAATTTATTATTCCTCTCTCTCGCTGTTTGTTATTAACAAAACTCTCTTCCAACTTTTCTAAAATAAAGATTCAAAGAATAATACAATAAAATTTCATACAGCAATCATGTCAGTTGGAACAGTCTTGATCACCGGGTAAGTTGTTTTTCTACAATACTTCAAATTCTCAGAATCTTCAATGGTCGATCGAGTCCAGACAAATTGTTGGAGAAACTGGGGAAATGTCGAAATTGAACCCCGCCATCCAACCATTAATCGATCAATGATCCAACCACCAACGCTGAACTACTTACTAATTGACTTTTTTTCATAGAGGTACTGGATACATCGGTTCTTTTACAACTTTGGCCTTGCTTGAACATGGCTATCATGTTGTGATTGTTGATAGTTTATACAATTCTTCCGTGGTCGCATTGGATCGCATTGAAACACTATGTGGCAAGCGACCAGATTTCTACCAAGTCGATATTACAGATGAGGCAGAGTTAGAAAAGGTCTTTGCTGCTCATCCAAAGATTGACAGTGTCATTCATTTTGCTGCTTTGAAGGTGGGTAGATTCTATATCTCATGACTAACATCATTCAACTAACCAACTCTTGCGCGACAGGCAGTTGGAGAATCTTCCGAAATCCCACTCGAATACTACCGCGTTAACGTTGGTGGAACAATCTCTCTTTTGAGATGCATGAGCAAATGCGATGTCACCAACATCGTCTTCTCCTCATCTGCCACCGTCTATGGTGATGCGACTCGGGTTCCAAATATGATTCCGATTCCAGAACATTGCCCAATTGGACCCACAAACCCATACGGACGTACCAAGAGCACAATCGAAGATGTCATCACTGATCATGTCAATGCGCAAAGAAATAATTTGAAGAAGAAGGGAGAGAAATATGAGCAATGGAATGGCGCATTACTGAGATACTTCAACCCCGCTGGTGCTCACCCAAGTGGTATCATGGGCGAAGATCCTCTAGGTGTCCCATTTAATCTCTTGCCATTGTTGGGCCAGGTTGCTACTGGAAAACGAGAGAAGTTGCTCGTATTTGGTGATGGTAAGCAATCTCCAGCCTTCTCCGCCCCCCACTACAATTCCCCACCCTCCCACTCTATACTCTCCAGCCTCGGTTCGGCCTTCCTCCAGATTGAGCAAGAGCTAACAAAAAATTTTCTCTAGACTATACTTCTCGGGACGGTACCGCTATTCGCGATTATATCCACGTTGTCGATTTGGCAAAGGGACATCTCGCCGCTCTAAATCACCTCCGCGAACAACAACCAGGTGTTCGCGCATGGAACTTGGGATCTGGTCGTGGATCTACCGTCTTCGAAATGGTCAAAGCATTCAGTCATGTTGTAGGACGCGACCTTCCATATCAAGTAGTTGAACGCCGAGCAGGTGACGTTCTAGATTTGACTGCCAATCCTACCCGCGCGAATGAGGAATTGAAGTGGAAGACTGAGTTGACATTGGAAGATGCTTGTGAGCATTTGTGGAAATGGGTTAGCAATAACCCACAAGGATATCGTCAAGATTTTCCTGAGAATCTCTTGAGTGATTATAAGGAGAGTTTGGAGAAGAATAATTAGTGTGGGCAGGGCCTATTGAGCACAGTTTTTGCAGTTTGAGGAGACTTTCATGATTAATTTTGGGCATTTACATGAGGTTATATTAGTTATAGATATCAAATAAGTTCATTCACGACCAATTAGAGAATAAAATTAGAAGCAATTTTCTCACGATCTATGTCTTTGGGTAGAGAAGATTGATGTGTGTGTGTGTGTGTGTGTGTGTGTGTGTGTGTAGTCGTAGTATTTATCTCGGGAGTAAGTGAACGAATGATCAAGTATAATAAATACAAAGGGGTAAAATAAATAGTCATCATCTGATACGCAGGATGTCATAGTAATGAGCTTATCAGACATAGAGTTGCGGGAGCTAGAGTAGTATTGCGGTCAAGTACCGGTAGAGTAGCGTTGAATAAACTCACCGGGAGCTTGTATAGTAAGTGCTTGGACGGGACCAGAAGTTGCTTAGTGGAAAGGGAAAGGGAAAGAGAAAGAGAAAGAGAAAGAGAAAGAGAAAGAGAGGCTCATCGGGAACTGGGTGGAAAAGAGGAGGAGTGGAATAAGGGGAGCTGGGAGGAGGGTAGGGGAATAGATAAGGGAGTAGAATAGAAAAGGGAGTAGAATAGAAAAGGGAGTAGAATAGATAAAGAGGTAGGATAGGTTTGAGGGGGTAGATGCAGGGAGGAGAACAGAGGGAGAGGAGGGGAGAGGAAGAAGGAGAGGAGGGGAGAGAAAGAAGGAGAGGAGGGATTACTGGGAATCTTGGAAAAGATGGGGTGTGGATTTTAGGAGGGGCTTGTTTGGAAGGTAGGTAGGTTATCTCTTCGTTTTCTTGTTCCTATTTAGTCAGAGATTTTTTGGATAGGTTTATGTTTTATGTTTTAGGTTTTAGTTATTATAATACTTATCTAGCAGTTTTGTTACGATGATCACGATTTAACTGTTTACCAGGTATTTATTTTTCTCTTGAGGATTTTATAATACATTTTTGACAAGATTACCTACCAAATACATATATTTCAATAAATCCAAACCCTCCATCACGCAAGTGCGGGGTTCCTTTCTTCTTTCCAGGGGTACCTAGCTATGACAGCTCTCCCCAATATAATTACACAGCTGATTGTTAAGCATCCGATTGTTAAGCATCCGATTGTTAAGCATCCGATTGTTAAGCATCTGTGACATGACGAATCGAATCTATACATCCGCATGTTGGGGTTTGTGATAAGTTAGGTAATAATATAAGTAACATTATCTCATCCACTTTCCCATTTCCTCTCTACTTACTCGTAGGTATCCTAAGGTTAATCCTTTCCATGTCTCTACGAAGTGTAGAACTTCCCATTCGCAGAATCACAGCTACAGCTACTCACACGAACAATCGTATCATCTCGCATAACCTTACCCCACGTGCATTAAAGCTACCCCTCCCGTTTGCACGCGGCGCATCCTCATACCGCGCGGGAAATTTTCGTGCGATTACTAGACCATTCGTCGCGGCGAAGTGTGAGAGTAGGAATTACGGAAATCGAGCGGCGCAGATTCAGAGGAGAAATATGTCGGAGATTCCAAAGAATATGAAAGGCGTGGTCATTGAGAAGACGGGGGGCGTGGAGGTCTTGGATTATAGATCGGATGTTCAGGTGCCTGTACCCGGGGAGGGAGAGGTGTTGGTGAAGAATGAGTTTGTGGGGGTTAATTATATTGATACGTAGGTTCATTTTTGTGTTTTCGTGGTTATGTTTATGTTTATGTTTCTTTTGGGGGTTGGATTTAGTGTGGTGTGATTTGGGTGGGTGGATGGGACGTCTTGGAATGGGATGGATGGATATACCTACTCGTCGCAGAGTAGATTCAATTACAACACAATCCATCCTTATATAGGTATTCAGAAACCCATCCGCTAACTTTCCTCCCCTCCAGCTATTTCCGTACCGGTCTCTATCCCTCTCCCAAACCCGAAATTCTCGGCCGCGAAGCAGAAGGCACAGTAGTTTCTTTCGGCCCCTCCACAAACACAGATCTCAAACTCAACGATCGAGTAGTGTACATGGGTACCTCTGCCTACGCCGAATACACCGTCGTCCCCGCAGCAAAAGTACACACTGTTCCTTCGGAACTCGCCCCGGGTATCGCAGCTGCAGCTATCCTTCAGGGTCTCACGGCCTTGACCCTCATTCGGGAAGCGTACCATGTGCAACGCGACGATTGGATTTTGGTTCACGCTGCGGCCGGTGGAGTAGGTTTGTGGTTGTGTCAGCTTTTGAGGGTGGTAGGTGCGAAGGTTATTGCGACGGCGAGCTCGGAGGAGAAATTGAAATTGGCAAAGGAGAATGGGGCGACGGTGGGGATTAATAATAAGGAGGAGGACATTGTTAAGAGAGTGCTTGAGATTACGGGGGGAGAGGGCGTACATGCGGCTTTTGATAGTGTGGGGAAGGATACTTTTGATGGGGATTTGGAGGTGGTGAGAAGAAAGGGGACGGTGGTTAGTTTCGGTAATGCTGTAGGTTCTGTTTTCATTTCTCTTTTTTTTTATCATCCACTCCTCTCGATTTGAATCTCGACTTTATACTAACCATCATATTTGTAGTCTGGAGCAGTCCCTCCTTTTCCAATCTCCAAACTCGCGGCAAAGAATCTAAAGGTTCTTCGTCCACAACTTTTCGGATATATAGCTACCCGTGAAGAATTCGAGAGGTACACGGCGGAACTCTTTGATTTTATCATCAAGGATAAGTTGAATGTGAAGATTCATGAGATATATCCGTTGGAGGAGGTAAGGAGGGCGCATATGGATATTGAGGGGAGAGGCACGACGGGGAAATTGTTGTTGAAAGTTTAGTGTGTGCATGTGGGAGTGAGGGGGAGATGGCGAGAGATATTGGACGCACGGTAGAGCTTTAGAGGAATATTTATAGTCTATGCAAATAGGAAGATTACAATATCCTTGCGGTTTCGTGGAAATGAGAGAGTTGATCTTTTCAATGCTTGAGATATCTGGAGTGTAGTGAGTCAAATTGGGCAGGATTCTTGGGTTTTTTTGTTTTAGTTCTTTCTTTTGTGGTTATGTAATTAATTAGGGTTGAGTAAGAGTGGAAAGATGGAAAATTAAAAGAGTAGAAGGTAGAAGGGTAGAAGGGTAGAAGGGTATGATTTATTTTAATTTCAATGTTGTAGTAGAGATAGTCGTGGATTGGAAACTTTGAGGAGAGTTGAGGTGAGGTGAGGTGAAGAAAATAGAGAGAAGAGAGAAGAGGGAAATGAGGATTTTGAGTAGAAAGAGGAGAAAGAGGAGAAAGAGGAGAAAGAGGAGAAAGAGGAGAAAGAGGAGAAAGAGGAGAAAGAGGAGAAGTGATTTGAGGTGGTTATTGGGGATGCGGGGGAGTGAATGTAATATCCTATAATCTGATTTTGCTATATTGTAGATGTGGATTTAGATGTAGATGTGAATGTAGATTAAGATGGAGGATAAATTTTTAGAGTTTAATTGTGTGTTTGATTGTGTAGTTGATTGCGTTTTCAAGGAGAAAGAGAGAAAGAGAGAAAAGGGAGGAGAGGATAGGGCGAGGGAGAGGGAGAGGGGGGAAAAAAGAAGGAAAGATAAGAATAAGAGTAAGAGTAAGAATAAAAGAGAGGCGGAACAATTAGAAAGAAGTGTTTGCTTTTTGAGTACAGATTAAGATTTAGAAATGGATTACAAATTTCGTGTTGTTTGATGGGGATACTTTTTTAGAATAGTCGGGGGTTTGAGAGGTAAGGTTAGAAGGATAAGAGAATATGAGAACACAAGAATAAGGGAAGTCAAGACAACGGGAAAGAAGAGGAAATGAAAATGATTTTCTTGTTCTTATTCTCCCGTGGAGGAGAAAGTTTTATTGAGAAATTAATGAGAAGTGGTGAAGAAGAGGCGAAGAAGGGGGAAGGAGGGGGACGGGGTATGGTGTAGTGGGAATTAATGTTAGTAGTACAGAGAAGAAGAGAGATTCTGAGGAAAGGAGAGCAAAATCCTGAGAAAGGAAGAGAGAAACAAAAAAAGATAGTGATGTGGATATAAGAGGGATTTTGTAAGCTGGTGAGAGGTCAGCAGGAGCAAGAGGGAGGTTCATTAGTAGTTCTGATGGCATTTCTCCATGTGAGGTTTGAGCTTAGGGAAGTACTTTATCTTAAATAAAATAAGGGAAGAGGATTTGATTCTAATGATGAAATAGATGTATATGATCTAAAGATGGCTTGAGACTTGACCGGGAATATAAATTTTTTATTACATAGATGAAGATAGGGGGGAACCTCCTTCTCGGTTAGTGACAGAAAAGTTGGTATGAATAAGAGGGAGTAGCTTAAGAGAGAACGATGATGCTGAGAGGTAATGTTTTATCATAATTGATAGTTGTAGAAGATATATATTCGCGCTGGAGTATAGAAGTTGAAAAGCAATCAAGAAGAAAGAAAGGAAGGGATGATATGATTGAGATTGAGATTGAGATTGAAATTGAATATATAAAGATAATTTCCCATTATATATATCCTTATAAAATAACTCCTATACTCTTTCCTTTGTATATCCATCAAAACTAAATAGACGAACAAATAAATATATGTTAGTTTTCGGATTTGAGATAACAATGAATGTATTTTACCTGCCTTCTATCATATCAACATAAAGAATAGATCTTATAAAATATCTTGAAATCTTAAATGAGGCCTTCTCTAAAGGAGGAATGGGGATAAGAAAAGTATATAGATAGATATCTAGGTAGAGAAATCATCTTTATATTCTCACCTCCTCATTGCAAGGGGGTGGTACATAGAGATGAGATGGATAAAATATATATGAGGTAACTATCTTCGTCAAGATATCTCTCTCCATCTCTTTTACGGAAAGTGGCCCAATATATAGAAAAGGTTGGAATTACTTGCATGACTTTGGTGCTCTGGAGAAATCTCAGGAGTTGTAAGAGTCAGTATTTATTTACGTGTGGAAATTACTATTTAGATCTCATCGCAAGTTTAGTAAACTATAATCGAACATGTCCTCAAACCAAACGCGAAGCTGTGTGGTAAGTGATATACCATTAAGACGGGATTGAACCGTTGGAAATTATTTTTACAAGTCTCAATCGGTGGATATAATTGAAAAGATACAGTATTGGAAGAGCCACCATATGAATTAACATCAGGTAAATACCTTATGAAGAAAATCTAGAAGGAATGGATGATATACAGACATCTCAAATGTTATCGAGAGAAAGGACGAGATGAGATAAGCTTCATACGTTGAATGCGACAGGAAGATGATCGTTAACTCTCCTGATTCAAAATCTCAGCTAGAATCTGGGCTGATCTGTTGACCCATTCTCATCTGTTCTCCGTTTTAAATCAAGCGTAAATAACGATGTTGGAAGTAAAAACAGAAATTCTGTGCATTCTTGGATCAAATGAGAGTTCAAATTGTGGTATCATTCCTGAGACAAGAATGCCGTATGAAATATAGGTCGTGCGACATGACTCAGAAGATTGATCCTGGATTCGTAGACTGGATATTTTTCATATGAAAAGACAATAAGCAGAGTCAAGAATGATATATTTCACACATGGTGAATGTTACTAGGTTCTTCCATGGCTTCATGATAGATTGGATGTTACTTGTTGATTTTAGAGAGGAGTTATAAATGTTTGTTGATTTTAAGATAGCAATAATACATATCTATATTGACAGATTTCGAGGGAAGTAGGAAGTCAGCTTTTTTTCTTTGGAGAAAGTGATAAATGAAGATACCGTAAAATCTTGTACTTAATCTCACTGGAAGGTGATGAGTACGATACAACGTATTTACTGGGCCTGCCAAGAAGAAAAGCACACGATATTAAATCTCTCAAACATAAAACATGAATGCAGTTTTCATCAGGTCCCACTATTTTCTCGAGAGAAAAGGCCATAGAGCTGAGTGAAGCGAACTCGGAGCAATACTCCCATACAAGACTAGAAGCGGCTCTTTCTCATTTATTGAACTCTAATATCCACCCCAATGGCTTAAGACTTTGTGCCAACTGCGTGGATATTTCCCCAAGGCTAGACACGGTGAGTCTGGAGGAATCGGGCCTATTATGGATTATGGGAATCCCGCTCTCCAGCACAGATCAAGTGTCCCGCGCGTTTGACTAGGTGGGATACTGTGAGCACACACTAGGGAGGTGGATTCGTGAAGGGCGCTCGCTTCTCCATTTGAAGATGAAAGGGGATGAAGCTTTGAGGGGTGTATCATGAATGTATTGATGGGGTTAAATAGTGGATATGGGGAAATTGAGCGGTTGGGGGTAAGTGGATCTGGGAAGTGAAGGATAAGAGTCTCGACTTCGTTCCAGGTTGTTAAGAAGTGGATACTTATGAAAAGGCTCAAAGAATAGTATGAGTATCTGCTCTAGCAAGAAGATTGGTGTATCATCAGGCGTAGGTATATGCGATAAGGCCATAAACAGAACTAATGTCATGAGATGACATTTCAATGATGATGAATAACCCACTTGAAGCAAGCCACAATCACTAACTGTAGTGTGTATCCCAACCATAAAGTTCCGATATGGGACAGAGCCTCAAACATCTCGTCGCCTAACACTTTCATATGTTCCTCAATCGTCTTCGCCTCCTGAAGAAGTTTCAAGCCACATTAAGATTGTGGCATGATAGAAGTTACACCACATTAAGCCTTTTGAAGTTTTGATAAGCTTCTAGAAGCCTTTTGGTCATTACATTAACAATAACCGATGATGAATGTGTTTTATTCCTGGTGAAGCTTGTTCTGAGTGGTGTTCTGGGCGAAGGTAGAAAAAATTAAAGTTCAGCCAGCAAGAGAAAAGAAAGGAAAGGAAAGGCTTGATAAAAATTTGTAGTATCTGGTTTGCCGATGAAGTGCCATAATTAGCGTCGAAAGATGCTTGAAGATGGCACTAAGTCCACGCTAAAAGGAGAATGTAGCGCTAGAATTGAAATAGAAGCAGACTAGAAGGTCTGGAAATTCGTACCAGATTGCTCATGGGCGTTGTCTAGATTCAAATATTCAAATACCGTGCAGATGCAATATTAGAGAATTTTCCTCCCATTCTCTTCGGCATGTCCGTCTTTCCATTATCGATCTTTGAGAGCATTGGCTTTTCATGTGGTTTTGATACCATGTTATCGCGATGCAGAAAGTATGTGTACGAGTATGCATGAGTCCTGAAAGAGATTCAGCATAAAATTCCGCGAGGATTCAATGATGAAGGGGTAATGATTGGAACTTGGAAGAGACGAGGCGATATTCGAGTACATAAGAATGAAAAGATGCTGATTACACCTTTGATCACGTACATGAATGATTATTGGTTGATTCCTTTCGACTAGATCATGAAAATCCCCCGCACCATTCCTTCTCTTCCTGGTCTTCCCTGTCTCCCCGTCTCCCTGTCTCCCTGTCTCACTGGTCATCCCCACCAACTTCAGTCCGTGTACAAGTGGATCTTTTTTGAAATTTGATATTATTGCCCCTCTTGCCCCTCACCCTCGCACCGGATTGTAACCCATGGGGAAATACATAACAAGCTTAGCCCTTTCTTCCCATGCACACACGTGGATACCTACATGTTCATGGTCACTTGACCTCGATCTCATTCAAACCATGAACGACTAGATAGATGCTCATCTGGATATTTCCCCTTTGATCAGTGAAGCATTGGAGGTTGGGGATGCATCTTAGTACCACCACTCGATACCTCCAAGATCCATAATAAGCCCGACGACAAGGGCCATGAGACTGGGAAGATCATGTACGATGTAGATGATAGCATGGAGAAGAAGAAACCTGATCCAATGGAAGGATTGGTCCGGGTAAATGTGTTGAGGACATCATGCTAAATGGTTAAGCTTTCACATGAAGCTTCTCTATATCCGTCTTAGTTCCTTTAGCTTCTCTATATTTGCATTAGTTCACTTAGCTTCTCCAGATTTTCCCAGCTTTTTTCTCACACCTTTGAACTTTCGCACTTCTTCAATAGATCGACTGCGGGACTTTCCTTGTTCGGTCATACTTTCGGAGCGTCCTAAAACGACTTAAAATATTTGACTACCTACGTAGTGCGCATCTCTCCCTTCAAATAGAACATTCAATGGCAAAACAGCCAATCAGATCAAATCAAACCTATCTTTTGAGACGGGATCGTGAACTAAAGTATGAGTATAGCTTAGTTGATTTTAAGAAACTTAGACGGTCAAAACATCTGTCTGTCTAAAAGCATCTACCGATCTTTTGGGAGTACGGGATGTGTTGGATTCAATGGTACAGACTATGCCCA
Organism: Botryotinia narcissicola; assembly: GCA_004786225.1. NCBI lineage: Eukaryota > Fungi > Ascomycota > Leotiomycetes > Helotiales > Sclerotiniaceae > Botryotinia > Botryotinia narcissicola. Next base: position 156,720 of record PQXJ01000017.1, read on the forward strand.
ACTGGGTAAGATTACATTCACTCAGACTTTTTATATCATTTGAATAATTTTATATTTCCAAAGTATGGCTACCCTTATGCAATCACACTGATTCAATCTACTTGATTGGATCAAATTATTCAAGGTCTAGGGTGAAAAAGTAAAGAGTCGAATGATGGATATCTCCGGTGGGAGATGGAGGTGGGTGAGTGGGTTGAATGATGGGTCTGGGGTAATTGAATGGAGACTGGGGTTTGGGGAAGTTCAACTTGGGAAATTCCTATAAAGATGGAGTAACCCAACTTCTAAATACAACATCATCAACAACAACAACATCATCATCATCAATTCATCCTCTCTCTTCACAATAAGAACCTCATATCCTCTCTATACTCTATAGAAGAGTTTCATTCTTATTCTCTCCATTCCCTCCACCTCGCAACAACAAACACACTTCCCTTCAATCCCTTCACAATGGCCGGTGGAATTCCAATTTCCACTACACCCCTTTCAACGGGTTTCCTCCGTGGAAGAGCTCTCATCTTTCCACTCTCCCTCGTCATTTCTCTATTCTTCCTATGGGGTTTCTCCTATGGTTTACTCGATGTGCTCAACAAGCATTTCCAAACAGTCCTTGACATCACCAAGCTTCAATCTACCGGTCTTCAAGTCGTTTACTTCGGTGGCGGTTATCTTCTCTTCTCTCCTATTGCCGCCGAAGTCATGAAGCGCAAGGGCTATAAGATTACTATCTTGATGGGTCTCTCACTTTACTCTCTTGGTGCCATTATGTTTTGGTAAGTTTTGGCATTGATTTACAACGTTGTACCACTCGAATCAGAGCTAACATAATATCCAGGCCAACTGCTCATTTCTCTACATACGAAAATAGAATTGCCTCATTTGGTGGCTTCTGTGCTTGTACATTGGTCATCGCATGTGGACTTGCTACTCTCGAAACTGCCGCTAATTCCTATGCCGTTGTTATCGGTGACCCAGCATCCGCATCAGCTCGTCTTCAATTTTGTCAGTCATGGAACGGAGTTGCTTCATTCATCGGTCCATTGATTGCCGGAAAATACTTCTTCTCGGGTGAAAATGCTCACAACTTAACCAATGTTCAATTCGTCTATCTGGCAGTTGCATGCGCTGGTGCCGCTATCGCCGTTCTCTTCCTTGTCGCCAAACTTCCTGAAGTTTCCGAAGAAATGCTCGAATCCAGCACCGTTAAGACTGAGAATTTGGCCCTCGATGAGTTTGGGCATGAAATTGGTCAAGGACCAATCTATAAGCAATACAACATGATCTTTGCCTTCATTGCTCAATTCTGCTATGTTGGTGCTCAAGTCACTGTTGCATCATTCTTCATCAATTACGCTACCGAAAATGCATCTTACTCTTCCTCCCAGGCCTCTAACATGCTGTCCTACGCTTTGATCACTTTCACCGTTGGTCGATTCATCGCCACTGCTCTCGCAACCGTTTTCCAAGCTGATTTCCTCATGATCATCTATTCCGCCTTCGCTATCGCTTTCACAGCCGTTGTAGCTGCGTGGCACGGAAATGGCGCTGTGGTTATCCTCATCCTTCTCTTCTTCTTCGAGGCTCCTATGTATCCTACTCTCTTCACCATGGGTACTGCCAATCTCGGTCGTCATACTCGTCGTGGTGCAGGTATCCTCGTTATGGGTGTATCTGGTGGAGCCGTCTTCCCTCCTATTCAAGGTGCCATTGCCGATTCTGCCGGTACTAGAATCTCATATGTGGTTCCATTGGTTGGATTCATTTATGTATTGGGATATGTTACTTTCCATTGGATTAGACACGGAAGACATATCATGAGAGTCAAGGATGTCGTTTCAGCTGAGTTTGTAGGTGGTGCTGCAGGTGGTGTGGTTGAAAAGGTTCATTATGATGGAGATAAAGTAATGAGTGTTGAGCAAAAGGAAACCATCTAAACGAGTTCCGCTGTCTTTAACGATACTTTGGGAAGGATGAATTGGGATGGTTTGGGGTGTTTGGGATGGGATTACGAACATCTCAATAGATGAAACTTATTGTTTACTGTATATACGCGCTTTTTACTGGTATTTGCCTGGATGGGTTTTCTCTCTTCTCTTTATTAGATGAGATCGAATGAACGGATGGATGGATGAAAACGATACCACGACTCGAAATGGAATAGAGACATAGATTTCTAATAAATTCATATATTCATTATTTAATTTCTTCTCATCTTGAATTTGATGCATTTTTGTTTGTGAGATCTTTGATTCCCCCCACCCCTCCTCCCCAAATGAAAATATTTATGTTAGTAGTTCCTTGTTCACACTCCACACGTGTTGAGTATTTTCCTGCTTCTCTCCCTAACATATTTTTGTTAAATCGAAATTAGCTATATAACTAGCATCTAATACTAGAATTCATGAATCTTGCGACGTATTCGCATTCGAACTTTTCAGCTCGTGTAAATTGTTTCCAGGGGTGGTTCGCCAGGAGTAGCAAGCCACTGTCAGGAAAAGTTTTTACACACAGAATGCACGATTAACGCCTATCCCATCACTTCATCCCAAATCTTCTTCACTCTCTCCCGAATCCGGCACCTCAGGACTCGGCACCTTTTCCCTCGCCTCCGCCAGAAGTTCCGCATACAGCTCCGGCTTTTCATCCTTCAATGCCTGTATCCACGCCGGATGCGCCTTGTCATCCTCCTCATCTTCGTCCAACTCAATCCCAAACCTCAACTTCCTCTCCTTCACCAACAACATCAAATGAAGATCCCTATCCTCATCCTCCGCCGCCTTCGCCTCCTCCTCCTCCTCCTCCTCCTCCTCCTGCTCAATCTCCAAATTCCAATCCCGCTCCCATAATTCCTTCACATGCCGTTCCGAAAACCGATACTTCAGCACATCTTCCTGCGATATCGCCCAATCGGGAAGCTCTTTGAACATATGCGGAATCCGCTTTTCATACCCCGATTGAAGAATCCTCCCTAATTTCTTTCCCTCAATCCTCTCTTCGCGATTCTTCTTCATCGCTGCCTTCACAACTTTATTTAACTGCGCACTATACATTCTCTCAATATCATCTTTCTGCTCACCAGCTTTATTCAACTGCGCACTATACATCCCCTCGATATCATCTTTCTGCTCACCAGCTTGCGCGCGCGTCGCAAATTGATAGATCATCAACCCCACCGTCCACACATCCGTCCGCGCATCATAGTATTCTTGATCCGGGGTCTCCGCCTCCACTCCCTCTTCAGCGAGAATGCGTCCACCCGGCGGGAGGAAATTCGCGGTCCCGAAATCCCCAACTTTGATATCGGGGTAGACTGCTCGTCGCTGCTCCGGGGTAGATGCGTAGACCGGCCACTGCAGAAAGACATTCTGCGGCGCGAGATCCATGGTGATGACCATGGCGCGATTTCGATGTTCGGGAAGCGTATTGTAATCGGGATGTTCGTTGTGCAGAAAGAGAATGGCGGAAATGAGCTGCGAAAATATGTGCCAGAGGAAGAGTTCGGGGGGAAATCGACGTTCTGCTTCCGGGGGGGATGGGAGGGGTGGAACGCGCCGCATGTGCCGACCTACGTTGATGAGGTCGATCATTTCGCTTCGTTTTCGCGCGCTGGCAATGCGTTGATGTCTTTTTCGATAGCCGCTGAGGATGCGGAAGAGATCGCCGCCGTCGCAGTACTCGTAGTATGAAGCGAACATGACGATTCCTCGTTCTTCCGCAGCGCCGAATTGGGAAGTGAAATCGAGAAAGGCGTCGAGGGCGCAGATGTTGGGATGCCCGGATTTGATGTATTGCAGATAACAGCGGTTTTCGCGGTAGCGTTTGGAGAGCAGATTGCGGGCGCCGATGAGGGTGAGTGAGGTGATGGTTGCTTCGGAGGAGGGCGTGATGGGGGGTGTATGCGAGAGGGGATCGGGTGGGGTGTGCGGCGTGGGGGGCTGTTCGCGTTTGCGCCGCGAGAGACGTTGGTCGGTGGTTTCGGATTGGAGTTTTAGCGCGTATCGTTTTTGGGTGAGGGTGTTGAGGACGAGGTCTGTGGTTGAGGGTGGAGGTTAGCTTGTGGGTTTTGGGTGGGAACATTCTGGGATAGGATAGGATGGGATGGGATAGGGGTAGCGAGAATCCTCCGTTTCTGGGCATCTCATCTCATCCCTTCTTTTTCAAAACTCGAATTCCCTCTTTCCCGCCCAAACCGAAGGAACTAAACTTCTCCTTCCCAATCCACCCCTATATTCTCATACATCAAGAACGAATCAAAGAAAAAAAATACATACAAACACTCCCAAACCCCCCCACCCCAAGTATCCCCTCAAACCCCTGATTTTCCAGCCTCCCCAACCTCGGATCTTCTCTCCACTTATTCCGCCTAATACTCTTCGGCTCCTTCTTCAACGATTGATAATAATGCGCGAGTCGTTCTTCAGATTCATGGATATCGCGTTGTGAGAGCGAGGAGTTCTGGGGCGGGGATGGGGGTGAGTGGATAGGTTCTGCGTTGGAGTCGGAGGAGGATTGGCTGGGGGTATCTTGGGAGGAGTGGTGGGAAGAATCGGATGGTTCATCGTCTGAGGAGGGAGGGTCTGGGTCTGGGGGGTTTGCGGGGGGAAGTGGT